>ML776848.1:399390-453363 GCA_009831015.1 Picea engelmannii | reverse complement strand
GTTAATTGACCTTTTTCCCATAACTGAAACTCGGTGATCAGTCCCCAATTTTACTTCTGATTTTATTGAATCATCCATTGTTGCAAACATCTCCTTACTTCCACTCATGTGATTACTACAACCACTATCTAGGAACCATACTTTTTTGGAACTCTCTTGTGCTACATTGCATGTTATCAATATGGTGTTTTCTTCACCATTGTTGGGTTGGTTTTCATTTGTAAAATGTGCCTTTTGCTTATTCATATCATATTTCTTTTTCCTACATTCTGATGCATAATTCCCAAATTTTTTGCAATAATGGCATTGGATGTTAGATTTATCATACCTTTCAGCTTGATGATGACTATGAGAATGGATGCTCCCCCTTCCTCTTGTTGGTGTTGAATGAGCATGTGGGCTTGATGTTGGTCTTCTGCTTTCAAATTGTGTATTTTCTTTTCCTCCTCTTGGTGTAAAACGTCCTCTACCTCTGTTGTAATTTGATCTTCCTCTTGTTCTTCCAAATGAAAGCTGAGTCTTGAATGCACTCTCCAATGATGATGTCCCTGTTCGATTTAATCTTTGCTCATGTGACAAGAGTGATCCCATTAATTCATCTACTGATAGCTGAGTGAGATCTTTGGATTCCTCAATGGCTATTACAACTGGATCAAACTTTGTAGGTAAGCTTCTAAGTATTTTCTCTACAACCTTTTGATCTTCAACGGTTTCTCCATATGATCTAAGCAGATTTATTATTGCCATTGCATGAGTGAAGAATGAATCTATTGAATCTGTATCCTTCATTTGTAAGTTTTCAAAATCCCTTCTAAGAATTTGTAATTTTGCTGTCTTTACCTTGCTTGTGCCTTGGTATGCTATTTGCAAACTTTCCCATGCCTGTTTTGATCTTGTAGCAGCAGCTACTTTAGGAAAAATTGATTCCTCCATTGCCTGCTGAATAAAAAACAATGCTTTGGAATCCTTCTTCTTATTTTCCTTCAACAAATCCTTCTCAGCTTGTGAAAGAGCCTGATAAGCTTGCTGGTCTGCTGGTTCAGGAAACCCATTTTCAACCAAATCCCAAACATCTTGGGAACTAAACAGGGTTTTCATTCTTATACTCCAGTAGTCATAATTTTTTCCATTAAAAATTGGAATCTGGGGTTGTAAAATGCTTCCAGTTGCACCTGCCATGATTTTTTAAATAAAATTTGCTTGCTTTTATTGTTCTTCCTCTATTTCCTTTTCCAATATCTAGGCGTTGTAGCCTCAGTTTTCTTCTGGCCACTTATTCGGGCCTTCCAAATCCAGAATCCGCCCAGCCACTCGAACCCAGGTCTTCAGAAAATGCTCCACACTGCTAAATCTTGACGACGAACCAAAAAAGGGTCCCGAGTTCGATTACCAAGCCGTCGAAAATATACATTCCCTGCTCAAAGGCCATCATAGGCAGAGCTCAACGGCAGAAGCAGGACTCACCCAGAATACTTTCTTAGACCCTAATTTAAGCTCAGATCTCTCGCGAATCTCTTTGACAATTTCCCCTGTTTTGGTGGAGCAAGTGATTCAAAAATGCTCCTGCGTGAGGTACGGGATCACATGGAGAGAGGCTCTGGCGTTCTTCAATTGGGCAGGATCGCAGAAGGGATACACTCACAGCCCCGAGGCTTACAATGAAATGCTGGATTTATTAGTATGCTATGTAGGAAGAGGCTTGTTGATAAGGCTCAGGCCCTTTTTGAGCGTTTGAAGAATAGGTTTAAGCTCTGATACAACTTTGTTGGATCTCACGCATCTACTTACAAAAAATGCCCACAGAAAAGGAAGGAAATGAACGCCTTACAGTTTATATCAGAGGAATCAAAACAGAGTATCAGTAGCGCTGCTTAAAACAGAGTATGCAACATACATTTATCCCAGAAAACAGAGTACAGCCATTACAGAAAAAACAAAGTACTTAGCAGCCGTGTGCATTACAAAACAGAGTATTTTTCTAGAGATGGGAGAATCTTCACGAATACACTAATTGGCAGAAGAATCGAGATACATAGAAGACTGTAGAAGAAGGAGGGAAGAATTAAATGCGGGAGCTGTGAGAGTTGTTGAGAAATTAATGGCAGGGGAGATTAATAAGTCTGGAGATCCACGTCACGAACACCCTTGCGCAAGAGAACTGAAATACTCAATCCTTTTCGCAACGAGATAAGTCGAGGCGCAGTCATATACTTATTTAAATTCTTAGGTGAAAGAGAACATTTTCTTAACTTCCGGGCACGCGATCATTCAACCTCTAAAACCATCCTTCATCAACATAAAGAAAATATTCATTCCGCAAGAGTAAAAAATCTACATAATTCATCATACATACATTAATTCCAAGACTCAAGAGAAGTTGGTCACTAAATCCATCGTGTATTGACATAAATTCAAGATGCAGATTAAACAGCCACCTAATCATGACGCAAGAGTAATCCACATACATTCAAGGTGTAAGAGAAAACAATGCTTAAACAATCAAAATTCACATTTTCTAAAGGCCCAAGGTTAAGTGATTCATTTTTAAAAGGCGGCATGAGATATTTAAATTCTAATTTATTCATATATCAACATTAAACATCTAAAGGGGCGACAAATTATCTTGCAATACTCATCGATCAAAACACGTTGATAGCCATCTAGATCATCCCTTCAAGATTCCATATATAATAACATGTATCCAATTAATTGATGCAAAGCCATCACTGAAAACCTAACCTTAACCACTTAATCAACGAGATATACAATTAACATCTATTGTCATCGTAGCAAGAGGTCTAAAGTCTAAACCATCATACATTATTTTCATCGCGTGTAACAAGGTCTATCTACTCAACTAGTTACTCATCAATTTAGTGGATGCAAAAATAAATTATTAACAGATCTCGGCATACATCAGTGTTATTCATGGCACACCATGGTCTAGTTCTTAAGTGGTCACCCCTCAACATTTATCGATGCGTGCAAGTATATGTAATTACTTATCGTATCACGCTTCAACATATGTCATTCGCTAACAGAATTGTATACCGGTGTTCCTTGATTTTATTCATGAGGACCTAAGCCTTTTTAACGACAAGCGAGATGTATTAAGATATTGGGCGCAGAAATCAACCATCATTAAATCGATAAACATTTAAGAAACATTTAGTAAAATGAGTACATGTAAAAACTAGACCTACAAAATGACAATGAGGGCCATTAAAAAGCTAAATAAATGACATAAAAAGGGGGTTGATTTTTCCAGCTAAACAAGGAGGGTTCCCATACACGCCCAGGGTGTCTTGAGTGCAGAAAAATCTGAGTAATAAAAAGGGAAACTCGCTGTGTAAATGAATTAAATATCGTTGAGAAAATGGAGGGCATTTCTCGGTGTGAATGCAAGTGAAATTCATGGAGTTGATGAAGGAATTTCGTTGCGTCTAGAAGGTAGAATCTGTGTGTTGTTTTCCCCCACATGCTACTCACGATTTACACCCAACGCAGAGAAAATAAAACTGTGTGTTGAGCATGTATGAAGCAGAAACCCATAGGTAAGTTCAGGGTATAACATCGTCAGCAGGGAGCGCGCGATTTGGGCGAATTCCCTATGCCAAGCAAAACATTTAACTTCAGTTTCATGTTGAGTAAAGAGATCACGATTTGGGGTTGAAATTCTTGTTCCAAGCACAACATTTAACTTCAGTTTGATGTTGGATAAAGATCTCATGATTTGGGGTGAAATGCATTTTCCAAGCACAACATTTAACTTTGGTTTCATGCTGGGTAAAGACCTCATGATTTAGGCAAAATGCGACGGTCCAGAAAGATGATTGGTTCCGACATGCGCAGACCCTATCCAACATCCGCCAATAACTCAGTGAATCTCATTTGTAGGATCAATGAACTAAATTCTCAGATGGGCTCAAGACAAACGTCGTGCAACGAGTCAAAGAATGAGGCACTACTAGCCGTTAGGCCCTTCATAATTATGGTTGACATGATGTGTATCCACAAACCCTTATATCGATCCTACGCTTCTTCCATCACCTTTTGTATCGTTTGTAATTGTTCATTCAATTCTTGGATCGCTTCTGGTCTTACTAGGACCCCATCCTCTAGTCGATCCCAACTCAAAGGCATATGACATGGTTTCCCATAAAGAAACTCAAATGACACCATATTAATGGTGCTTTGATGAATTTTGTTGCACACAAACTCAGCCAACAACCATAACTATTTCCATTGTTTATGTTGGTCCAACGCAGGCATATGCAACACAACATTCCCAAATTGGTTCGTTCCTTTAGTATCCTATTTATCTCAAGGACATGTTGTACCAAAGTTTAGTGGTGTTCCTAAGGCCTCTTGGGAAACTCAACCAAAATCATCTTGCAAACATTGAATCCCTTACCATATATGATTCCTTTGGTACATCTGGTAGTCTCAACAACTTGTTGATATACTATCTAGCTATACTTGGCGTCTGTTCCGTCATACACATAGGGAAAAAATGTGAACTCTTCATCAGAGTATCAACTATCATGACAATCAGGTCATGCCTCCTTGCCGTCAGCGGAAATTCAATAGTGAAGTCCATCGAGATGACCTCCCATGTCGATTCTGGAATGGTGTGTGGCCATAGAAATCTTGTTGGATTTGTATGTTCAACCTTCACCTGACGACCTTCTAGACATCTCGCCACATAGTTGACAATGTCCTCCTTTATCCCTTCCAGAATAATAAGGGCTTAAGGTATGTCCTCATCTTCATGACTCCTTGATGATCCATGCACACTACTCTATGAGATTCGTATAAGATCAAAACTTATCCAATCATCATTGGGAGGTAAGTAAATCCAGTCACTATATATCAAAGATCCATCGTTGTCCACAGTATATCTCAATTTGGTACCGTCATGGTGTTTTGTCCAATAGAGTTCCTCAACCTCTTTATAACATTCATCGTCGCGCTCTATTTAGAATCATTTCATGAATATTTTTTTGAAGAGGCACCACCGACAACATTTGGGATCTCTGACTCAACTCATTTTCAACTCTATTCACGATTCCCTTTATGCAGGTAAGCTCAAATCGAATTCGTTATGCAGTTTTGACCATCACCCTTACCACACGTTCAAGTCATTTTGTGTAATAGGATGTTGCAAACCACAAGGGTCTGTTTTTTTTTGTTCAAAATTCAGTCCAATCAGGTAGCGTCCCCACCCTCTCAGGGAATACACAGTGGATAATAACTCCAAATCATGTGTCGCTTAGTTCTCCTCAAGATTCCTTAACTTCCTCAAGATGTAAGTGATCACTCGACCATCTTGCCTCAAGACTTCTTGTAAGCCTTCCTTGGATGTTTCAATGCATACCAAGAGTCCCTCGTCGATGCCAGGGACTTTTAGTGTTAGCACTACCACCAAGAACTCCTTGTGCCTTCGAACTTCTTTCGCACATTTCTTGGTTCACACAAACTTCTTGCTCTTTGTCTGCCATTCCGTAATCGAATTTGCTATCTTCGGGAAACCCTCAACAAACCATCGATGATATCCCACTAAATCCATGAATATACACACTTTTAGGACATTCATCAGTGCAGGACACTCCACAATAACCTCTACCTTCATTGGATCCACAATGATGCCTTTGCCTTAGATATCATGCCCTAAGCAATAGATGCTCGATAGCTTTGTGACCGCCTGTCGTAATTGTTTCTCTCACAACACTGTACCACTAGGCATAAAAGTTTGTATTGATCTTCCTCCCACCAAGAAAATATCAATATGTCATCAAGGAATACTCGATGGTAGTCAAGAAGAGTTTCCAAAACCCATCCCTATCCCGTATGATATTAACAGGAGCACTTCAAGGTGACAGACTTGGGAGTATAAGTCCTAGGTCAAACAACTCCTCCAGTTTCACTTTCGACTCCTGTAACTCAGCGGTCGACATACAATAAGGATCTCTTTCCATCGGTTCAGATTAAGGTTTTAGGTCGATGGTAAATTCCATCTTGGCTTCGAGAGACACACATGGTAATTCTTCTGTGAATCATGCCCGCAAACTCTCGTACTACCGGAAGGTTTTCTAATCCTTCTGCCATGCCCTTGATGTTCGACACTAAGTATGCATATAACTTACATCATTGTGCATGCTCTCTTGTAGCTATAGGGAATAAATTAACCTTGGGGATACTCCTCGTTTTCTTCCTACAATCACATCTCTCTTACCTTCATCGTCGGTCCAAATCAACCGCCTCATCATACCATTGAGCATCGCATCATGCGATCCCCACCAGTTCATACTAATCATGTTGTCATAATATCTTAAGATCGTGACATAGGTTGGACTTCATTACTCAATTCCCAAGTTAAAGAGACAGTTCATACCCCTTCCTCCAACCATTTGATTGGCACCCGACACCACTATGACGAATCTAAACTCATCCCATTGAACGCCCTTACCCAAGCCCTTCAACATGGTACTAGAATTAGAGCTCCCTGTAACACTGGGGTCTAACAAATAATAAAAGTTTGTTTAGTAGTGGCACATGACACCTCGAGCATAATGGACTAGTCCTCGACCTGGCGGTTATTTACCGTGGTCATGAATCCTTTGGGCCTTTCCCATCTCCACCACGGTAGTGTGTCCTATTGACTCGGATGCCCTAGCCCTTTCAACTAGACAATATTGCTGGTAAGATGACTCTCCATACATCCATATCCCACCTCTAGTCTAGTACTCCTAACCCTAGAATAGAATTTTTTGGCCCAACAACCTTAGATCCTCATCTATTCTACTCACAAGCCTAAACAACGACTACTAGTGGGGCTACCACAGATGTGGTTGTCCCCTGTAGAGAGGCCTTTGATGATGAACATATCATCAAGGTGTCATGAACAAGGGTCTTATAGATGTATCTTGATACCAAGAGGTCTTTTTTCGATGGCATTTGATGCTGCTGCACACTAGATTTCATTAGTCCATACAGTCTTGCAGGAGTCCTTCCTGAACTCTCGCGGTTAAATATACTTTAGCTAAGAGGCCTATTGGACTTCATCATGAAACGTTCGAGGCATTTAGACCCTTTCCTTCGCATGAAGATGGATTTAAGGTTGGACACAAACTTGTTGACCTCTAGCTTCTTTGTGTTCAGATGTGGGGCATACCAGAGTATCTTCATAAATTCAATCTCAAATATGGCACCATACAACCACCTTGTCTATAGGGACCTAACTTAATTAGATCTAAAAAATTCATACGATTAAACATATAATTCCTTTCTCATTGCATAAATGATTCATTCACCATCATATAAGCATAAATATTCAACAAAAATTAAAATTTATCCACAACATGAAAATAACTCAGCAAATTCATAAATAAAATACCTCCTTCTGATGTTAATTCCCATTGATATGGTTGTCCTTTCCCTGCTGCCTTGCCCAGTGTGATGCACTAACCAAACTCTGCCCAAACCGACTATCCTCCTAGCCAGCTAGGAGAAGCCTGTCCGGCTCCCTAGCTCCAGGATACCAAAAGGAATCTTTACCCCCATGCCCAAAACCCCCAACAACCTGGTGCCCCCTGCAATGGTTCACCAAAAACGCAAAAACCAAACTGCTCAAACCAACCAATATCCCACAGAAAATATGCCACGGAAATACCCTGCTCCCTCCAAATTCTCCCTTCCCCCAAATAATAATCATCCTCCCATTTCCCGTAGGACTCTTCCCATCATATCCCCCCTTTCACCGACTCTCCTCTCCTTCATTAATTTCCTTATCTCCTCCTTTATTTCCTTATCCCCTCCTTTATTATCTTATCCCCTTCTTTATTATCTTATCCCCTCCTTTAGTATCTTATCCTTAACTGGTCATACGTAAGTTTTAAAAGGATTAAATTAAAGTTATTAAGCCCCTTAAATTTATTACCCATGTCATTGAATGTGATATGTAATCAATTAATTAATTAATTAATCAATCAAAAGTTATAAACAATTAATTAATTAATAAATAAATAATTAATATTATTAATTCTAATCATTGTTTAATTAAAACCATATTAGGACAATTAATTATACTTAAAAATATCTATGAACTATTTAACTAGGGTTGTTACATATACCCATCCTTCATGAAACTTCATCCTGAAGTTAAGGTATCTCATGATACAAGGAAAAGAAACATGGTTCACACATTCATGACAATTAACCGACACTATTAGTAAGTAAGCCAAGAAAACTCACACATACTAGTGTACATGTACAATAAATGTATGTGTAGCTAGTACATACAAGTCTCATGCATGTACTAATAATCAATAACTATCACCCTTATAGTATTTTATGTATGGATCCAATCCAATCAACAAGACTAGTCTTTTATAAAAGATAATAAACCAATCAAATGTTTGTGAAATCCTTTAATTACAATTATCCAGTTCAACAATTTTATTTAGACAATTGTGGTTTAGTTAGATAATTATGAATATTCATATGTACACATTTTCTTTTTAGAAGGGAAAACACTAAATTCCACCATCAGACAAATATCCATACTTTCTCAACTATTTCTACTCATCCTTCCTCCTTAAATTACTTCCATCTTCATTCCTATCCTTCCTCTATTGGACTATCTTGGAGAGTCACTATCTCGACCAAGATTCCCCATCAGGCAACTGACAATCATCATCACATGTCTTGGGGAGCGTGAGCTAACACCGTCCTCCCATGAATTCAAGTTTCAGAGGATACATGGTGGGAAATGCCTCCACCCCTTCTAATCATAACTAGGGTCCACACCCTACAATGGAATATATAGTGGCACCATGTTGCTGGGAGTTTTGTCATTGTTTATTTGGTTTTGGGTAGTCTCATCACCTGAAATCCCACACTGGTCCACATATCATGGCAATGCATCCAAACCAATATAATTTCACATACAAATATTCATACCATAATGTTTCTCAGCTAGTGGTCATGACATCCACTTTCAACATTATTATTCCTTGGCTATTTCATACCCCATAACCTGTAGATTAGTCTGTAACACAAACTCATACATTTCTATGCATTATCATCATGTAATTTCATACAATCATCATTTCAATTCGGTATCCATGTACCAACAACTTAACATCAAATTTTTCAAGTTAGAATAGATCTGAAAATGTCCCATAATTCAATTTCGACACCCATTCATAAAATTATCATTTATCAAATAGACTGCATCATATCCCACATCATTCTACTAGCATTTAAACCTTCATAGGATTCACATTCACACAATATGTCACATCATATCCATCATCATCAATAACACTTAAACATTCATAAAATTTACATTCACATAATAGATCGCATTATATCCATCATCATCAATAACATTTAAACATTCATAAAATTTACATTCTCACAATATATATTGCATCATATCCATCATTATCCAAATACATATAACACTCATAAAGGTTCATATGTCTTAAAAGTTTAAGTGTATCATTATTAGTTTCACTGCGAATAGAAAATAGTATAAGTAGGCCTCAGGTAATCCTGGTTGTCTAAGTCAAAAGGTGGTGTTACATACACCCAACCATTGAGAAACATATTCTCGAGGTGGTCAAAAAAGTGAGGGATAGTCTCATCATAGTGTCTCGACGTCTTCACAAGTAGCAGATTCTGGACTATACTTGTCCCATTGGACCTTAACTTGGTCTACCAGATGGTTCTTGAGCTGTCGGACTCTATGGTCCAATATGTGTAACGGTCCTACCGTGAGAGTTCCCATGTCCGATACCTACAATTCCTTCCAATTCATTTTATGTGATTCATCAGCAACATAATGACGTAAAACAGATACATGAAATACATTATGAGTTTTATGTAAGTGGGGTGGTACTACGAGACGATAGGCAATGGGTCCAATTTTCTCTTGGATTCTGAACGGTCCTATAAATCAAGGTGACAACTTTGTCCCCTTCCCGAACAGTATGGTAATTTTATTAGGCCTGATACGAATGAAAACCTGGTCTCCCACTTCATAACTTTGGTCGGTCCTATGTGGATCTGCATAACATTTCTGCCTATCCTGTGCTTCCTTTAGTCTCTACCTAATTTGAATCACATGTTCCTCCATCTCTTGAATCAATTCTGGCCCAACTATTACTCATTCTTCTAATCTATCCCAACTCAACGGTGTTCTGCATGGTCTTCCATACAGAGCTTCGTAGGGTGGCATTCCTATGGAGCTATGAAAAATGTTATTGTAGGCAAACTCTACCAAAGATAGTTACTTCTCCCACTGGGTTTGATTATCCATGACATACATCCTAATCATGTCTTCCATGACTTGATTTACTCTCTCAGTTTTCCCATCTGTTTCAGGATGATAAGCTGTGCTTAAGTTCAACTGAGTCCCCAATGCTGACTGCAAACTTGTCCAAAATATAGAAGTGAATCTTGAGTCCCTATCTAAAATGATCTTCTTAAGTATCCCATTCAAACAGATAACCTCGCTTACAAACACACATGCCACATCAGTGACATCGTAAGTGTCTCTAACCAAAATAAAATGAACACTCTTGGTTAACTTATCAACTATCACATGAATGGCATTGTGTCTATGATATGTGAGCGGAAAGCCCACAAAAAAATCCATAGACATGAATTCCCACTTGGACATAGGAACATCATGTAGTTGTAGGAGGCTTGTCGGGTGATGCTGGTCGGCTTTCAACTGTTGACACTCTAGGCATTTGGCGATGAAATGGATTACATCGCGCTTCATGCCTACCTAGAAGAAAAGCTTCCTCATGTATGCGTACATATTCTTCACACCCAGATGCATACAATAAAGTGCTATATGGGATTCCTTCAGTATGATGCTTCGAATATCCCTAGCTTCAGGGATGTACATCCTTTCCTGATATCTCAATAGTCCATCTGCTTCTAGACTATATCCTTTATACTTTGGATCTAATTGCTTCCCACTCTGGAGGTTTGAAGTAACCTTCAAATACCAACTGTCTCCTTAGAGTTGTGTCAACACAAGTTCCCTCAGATTGATCTTTAAGGGTACTCAGGAGAATATACGTGGTCTCCTACTCAAGGCATCTGTGACCACATTTTCCTTTCCCTTGATGTACGAAATACCAAAATCGTACTCACTCATAAACTCACTCCATCGCCTTTGCCTAGCATTTAGATCCCTTTGAGTGAAGAGATGTTTTAAAATTTGATGGTCCATTTTGAGCTCAAAGTTTTGCCCCACAAGATAGTGCCTCCAAATTTTTAGATCTAGCATTACAACTGCCAACTCTAAATCATGATTCGCGTATAGCTCTTCATGTTTCTTCAAATTCCTTGACGCATAAGCTATCACTCCTCCATCCTGAATTAGCATGGCCCCCAACCCTTGCTTCGAGGCATCCGTGCAGACGGTGAAGTCCTTTTCCATATCCAACACTCATAGAATTGGGGCACTAGTTAGTAACCTCTTAAGCTCAATGAATGCACTATCACATTCTTATGTCCATTCATACATGCTAGCCCCATGAAGCTTCTCACCTCATGGGAATTTTTCATCATTCACCACTCCATAATGGCCTTTACCTTTTCTGGGTCCACAGAGATTCCTTCGTCGGAAATGATATGACCTAAATAATGGATCTCTTTCTGGAAGAAGGAACACTTTAATAACTTCTCATACAATTTGTTCTCCCTAAGGCTGGACAACACTACTCGTAAGTGTTCATCATGTTCTCTTTCGTTCTTGGAATAGATGAGGATGTAATCTAGAAAGACTTGTACAAAACACTCTAAGTACCTTCAGAATATGTCGTTCATGAGGCTCATGAATACTGTTAGCGTATTGGTCAATACAAAAGGTACTACGACAAACTTGTAATGCCCAAACCAAGTTCGAAAGGCAGTTTTAGGAATATCGCCTTCCTTAATCCTTAGCTGATAATACCTGGATAGCAAATCGATCTTTGAGAATATCGTTGTTCCTTTCATTTGATCGAAGAGGTCATCTATCTGCGGCATCAAATACCCTTTTTTCACTGTAGCACGGTTCAAGTTCCTGTAATCTATACACAGTCATAAGGATCCATCCTTCTTCTTTACAAAAATTACTGGTGCACCCCAAGGTGAAACACTTGTCCTTATTAGCCCTAAGTTTAGTAACTCTTTCAACTGCATTTGTAGCTCACAAAGTTCCAGCACTGTCATCTGATGCGAAGTCTTGGAAATCAGTTCTGCACTAGGTTTTAGCTCAATAGTAAAATCAATCTCCTTCTTAGAAGGTAACCCTGGTAACTCGTTTGAAAAAACATCCTTAAATTCTTATAATACAGGGTACTGATCTAATGAGGGTCCCTTCCTTTCATTCACTGCTTCCACTACACATAGTCGACACCCTTGCCTCAAGCATCGCTTAACCTTCATAGTTGAGATAAAACGTAATGACACCTTTTTCCATACACCCTGTATCTCTACTGGTCTTCCCTCATCGTCGACCCAAAGCACCCTCTTTGCAAAACAATCTACCAAAGCTCAGTGAGTTGCTAACCAATCCATTGCAATGATTAGGTCATACGCCCCGAGAGTAGTGACGTATACCTTCAACCTGGTAGTACACACTCCTAGGTCTACTATACAATTATCAACACTAGGTCCTACCAGTTGTTTTTCCCCTGAATCCATATTGACTTGTTTAAAGTAATCGTGCTCGTAGGCTGACAACCCACTCTTTTCTAATGCAGAAGGTGAAATGAAGCTATCTATAGCACCAGAATAAAATAAAAACTTAACATTGATATGATTTAGAGTACCTGATGACTCCACCACCATGGATTGATGTTCGGCCTGGCGATTATTAATTGCTACGTAAATCTGTTGGTTGCTACTTGCTCTTCCCATCATGGCCTTTCCTTATCTATGCACAAATCGTGATTGTAACTCTGGGCAGTCACGCTGGTAATGGGGTCCTCCGCACCCCCAACAGGTAACACGAGATTGAACCTATGGAATGTTATGTGACTATCTCTGAAATGATTTCCTTCCCCTGGAACCCTTGCCCCTACTAGTTGTTCCCTAAGATAGTTGTGGACCTGTCTGCATCATTGGTGATGAACGAGATGCTGCACTCACTGCCATTGAAATTCCTGTGACTACTGTCCTTAGTGCAACTCTGTTACCATATGGATATGGCCTTGAGCTTCCTCCCCTAGGAAATGTCCTAGGGGTCTTCCCTACGAACCCAGGATCATGTGGAAAGGTCGGTCTCATACCTCCGGTTAAGTTCATGTGTTTCTCCACGTAACGTGCATTTTCCACAGCTTCCGCTACTGAAGATGGTTTCCACATCCGTACCATATCTCTGATATTAGAGTTTATCCCATAGACGAAGCGTTCTTCCTATCATTGGTCATTATCCATGTATGAAACATATTTTACCAATTCCATAAACTTGATCTCATAGTATTCTATGGCCATGTTTCCCTGTACTAAGGCATGAAACACTCCTACTTGTTGTTCCTCATAGTAAGCTGGTAGATATTTCCTTCGGAACCTCTCCTCGAAAATTTCCCAAGATACTGTGTTTGGGGTAAGATGCAGTTGTCTTTCCAGGTTACCCCACTAGTTCAAGGCACTGTCTCTTAACTGAAAAATCACTATCTTCGCCTTTGAGTTGGACGCATAGTCCCTTAAGAAAAAAACCTTGTCATGCCTTCCAACCATGCTTCTGCGTGTTCACTGGCATGACCCCAGGCAAACTCTGAAAGTTTGATCTTCTGCAATTCTCGAGTGATGTCTTCGGGTGGAGGTCCTCCCCCTGAATCCCTTGATACTTCTGGATTATCCATTCCAGATGGTGGGGGTTCCACTTCGGTCCCTACTGGTTGTCGCCCTTTTAAATTCTCATTTATGGCCTCCAAAGAGCGCAGTATGAGAGCTAGTTCTGGAGATGGTGGTGGCAGCACTGGCAGTGTTGGCGGCACCTACGAAGACGCTCCTCTGCCTCAATTCCCTCGAGTCCTAACCATCCTGTATGACTTATCCCTCATCAACCAAAGTTGTCAGGGTGAGTTCAAGGACGTTTCAAATTTGTGCTACTTAAACTAGAAACAGGGTTAGGCATAAGTTTTTCTTTAATTGTCTTTAAACAGACATTACTCTATTTAGGGGATTGGCTAGGTTAGGGCTAACGCGTCTAAACTTGATTTCTTCACCTAAGAAAACTATTGACTCCTTCGCCTGGTAGTTAGGCTGGTACTATATCCCACTCACTAATTCCTCTAACTTACCCTCCTAGCATGCATGAAGCCTCCACCCGCTTATCTTGTTCTAAGTCCTTATACTTTGCGTTTACAACTAAATAAGGTGGCTTCCAACCTAATGTCGAAGAAATGAGTCCAAGGCCATCCTTCGATGCTTGACTCATGCGATTTCCTTGGCGCATTGGTGTTTGGTTGTTTCTTAAGGCTTGGGTGGAGGGTGGTCGTGGGTTCAAAACCCATCTGCTCCAACAAAATTTTAATCTAATCCAAAAAAATAAGTAATTAACTTTCAATGTAGATTAACTTTATACTAAATAAAACAATTAATTAAAATAATTTTTTTTTTTTTAAAGTGAATTAATTATCTTTAAAAAAAAAAAACCACTAATTATTTTTACACTAAAATAATAATAAAAAAAAATTAAATGAACACATATAAAATATATATATATATATATATATATATATAAGAAAAGAAAAAGAATCAAAATAATTTAAAAACAAGTGCGAGCATGCATGGATTCCACGTGCCCACCTTGCCTCCTCCAACACCCTCCCATCTAAACCCTAACCCTAATCTTCTCATTTTATCACTTCAAACCCCACTCTTCTCCTCTTTTAATTTCATTTTTTTTTAAGCGGTCAAAGTGAAGGATGAGGCTGGCGGTCATAGCCATCTCCCTGCTAGGTCGACCCTGGTAACTCATGTTCCAGGAATGGAGGTCACGTCTAGCATAGTGGAGTGTTCCCTCGTTCCTTGACAACTTATCTTGACACTTGGTCGTTGGCTTTGGCACTGAGCTTGTGTTATGTGGGTTCTTTTGTGTAGTGTGGCTATCTGTGAGTCATAGAGTACACAACTCCCTTATGGTATTGGCACTTGGGTTCTTGGATTTGGTTACTTATGTGTTTGTAATGTGCGGTTAACCGGTGCTAAAAATTTTGTTCGTTTTTTATTTTTTTCTGTTATTATATTTATTTTTTTATTACAGCCTACAGGAAACCCTAGGCCGTGGTGTTTGGTCTTGGGTGTTGAGATCTGGAGCTTGAATCTGGGCTCTTGATTACTCTATCGAGCTTTAAGCTTGATATGTTCAGCAATATGGTAAGTTATGGTTGTTAAACCATTTCCGTGGTTAGGGGTCGCGGTATCAAGCCTCTCGCCCACGTTTTTCTCTCCCTTTTGAGACCCCTCCTCATGTCCTCATGTGATTTGGTGTTCTGCCTCATGCATTGATGCACTGGTGTCCTGATACGTGAGCCTGAGTCTATGCAAGGGAGCTTGGCGCTTGTGCACTAGCCATCTGGGTTGTTCTGACGCTCGTTTTTTTTTTTAAACTAGGAATTGTGTTGTTTATTGGATGGTTTAATATGTAGTGTGGATTATGATAAACACTTGAGTCAAAAACCTTTTCATTTGAACTATAATCTTGAATAATCAGCGATTGGGCCAGTGGGTGTGATAATTAATTTTTTTTTTATCTATTATATTTATCTTTTGAATCTTTTGGAGGTTAGTCGCGGGTGTGTTGGGCGTGTAGAGAACTATACTTTGCCCCCCATGGGATCCTCCTCCATGCGGTTTTAGTGCTCTATGTTGTGTTGGGTGTTTAGATAGATAGATCGTGGACTTGTCTTCAGTGCTTAGTCTGTAGTGCACGCCTTTTGAGCCTCCTTGAGAGATCCTCCTACATGTTTCTTGATTCCTGGTGCATGAGCTCTCCCTCATGGCACCCGCAGGAATATTTGAACTTAACACATGTTACTCCCAAAAAATTGTGTATTTCTCAGGCCTTGAACTCTCTATGCTTGTGGTCGATGTTTCATGACTTGAGCTCGGGCCAGTCATTGGGCTCACAACAATTTTTTTTATATATTTATTTTTATTTTTTTTATTTTTTCCAACAATATTTAATGGTTGTGTATGTTTTTTATGTGTAAGGTCTCTCTACCTCATGGTTGGATTCTCCTTTGGAAGGAAGGAAAGTATAGAAAGAAGAAGACTTTGTACATCTGCCATCGAAAATCAAATTCTTCTATTTGTAGATCTGAGGGAGCATGCCTCTTTGTTGTTTCTACGATTGTTAGCTTTTGTTGCATATTGGGTTGTATTGGGATGTTCGCTCTCATTACTATTCTTTTCATATGTATATGGATATGATTTTCCTCTACATCTGAAGCTGGCCTTGATTAAGCCACAGATCCCGACTTCTTTTTGATTATTCAAATGTTCAGTAAGGTCATCTCCTAAACATGTTATGAAATGTTCTACAATTACATTTATTGTTATATCCATTCACCATTGTGTGAAATAATTATCACTATCATCTGCAATGTAACAGCTTTATCCTGGAGGACATCATAATTGGAAATAGTGAAATGAGAGCCTCATTCAATTATGAGAATATTGAGGAGTTGCTTGGTCCAAGTAAAAGGTTCTACAGTCACTATCATTTCCTAGGTATCTTTTATGTATTTATTTTTTTACATTGACATTTTGTACAATACAAATATGGTTAAGACTTGCCTTTGGACTTGTTTGAAATCTCAGATGATAAAAAAAAATAGGTATTGAATCTTATATTATATTTGGTTAATTATGCTGGCAAGAGTATAGAACTTTATTCTTAACTCATTTAGGAAAGTTTGAGTATGATAGGGAATATATTTGATTTGAAGAAAATAATAATAGTTCAAAATAGATTGCTCTTTTATTTATTCTGTCAAAGGATTTAATTGAAGAAGATGTTGGAATTATTGATATGTAGTAGTTTCATTTCCATTTATGAAAGTTGTTGGGGAGGAAACATGTTAGAAGAAACATTCTCAAGTGGTGATTATATCTATTTTCTCAGCTTGGCATGGTTAAATTCCTTCCTTTGACATTACAGTCTCTAAGAAATAACATATTAACAACAAATGGAAATGTGGTGCTTCTTTTGGTGATTGCAGCGTAACATGTGTGCCTGCTTTTTATTACTTTTTATATATTCCCCTTTTTTTTATATATTTTTATCTATGTAAAAAACAATGTGTGTGCTTGGCTTGCAGGTTAGGTGGAGCTTAGGTGGAGCTGGAGATAGGACCAAATTTATATCTACTTAAGGGTTTGGGTAGGTGGCTAGGCCCTTGGATCCAGATTTTGAACCAGGGCTCTGATACCATGTGTAGGGATCTAACTTAATTCAATCCCAAAAATCATACAATTAAGCATATAATTCCTTTCTCATTGCATAAATAATTCATTCACCATCATATAAACATAAATATTCAGCAGAAATTAAAATTTATTCATAGCATGAAAATAACTCAGCAAATTCATAAATAAAATACCTCCTTCTGAAGCTAATTCCTGCTGATATGGTTGTCCTTTCCCTACTACCTTGCCTAGCCCGATGCACTGACCAAACTCTGCAGAAACTGACTATCCTCCCATCCATCTAGGAGCAGCCTGTCCGGCTCCCTAGCTCCATGATACCGAAACGAATCCCGACCCCCATACCCAAAACCCCCAGCAACCCAGTGCCCCCTGCAATGGTTCACCAAAAACCCAAAAACCAAACTGCTCAAACCAACCAATATCCCACAGAAAATATGCCACAAAAATACCCTGCTCCCTCCAAATGCTCCCTTCCCCCAAATAATAATCATCCTTCGATTTCCCGTAGGACTCTTCCCATCATATCCCGCCCTTCACCAACTCTCCTCTCCTTCATTAATTTCCTTATCTCCTCCTTTAAATCTTTATCCCCTCCTTTATTATCTTATCTCCTTCTTTATTATCTTATCCCCTCCTTTAGTATATTATCCTTAACCTGTCATACGTAAGTTTTAAAAGGATTAAATTAAATTTATTAAGCCCCTTAAATTTATTACCCATGTCATTGAATGTGATATGTAATCAATTAATTAATTAATTAATCCATCAAAAGTTATAAACAATTAATTAATTAATAAATAAATAATTAATATTATTAATACTAATCATTGTTTAATTAAAACCATATTAGGACAATTAATTATACTTAAAAATCCCTATGAACTATTTAACTAGGGTTGTTACATTGTCGTAATACGTGAAACTCATCGAGATCGTGCTCAAAGAATTCCTCTGAAAAATACTCCTCCCGGAACTATTCATTGAACCATTCCCATAACAAGACTATGACGCCCATGTTTAGCTGAGGTAGGAGCGTCTTCCCCCTTAGAAGAGCGCTCCCTTTAGCTGAAGAGAACCATGCAAACCTTCATCCTAGAGGTCGTAGCCACGAAGTGCGAAGCACATCGCCTTGTTCCCTAGCCATGCCTCGATGGTTGAGCCATCTTTGGCACTCGTGACATGGGAAATTAATCTTCTAGAGTTCCCTGCGAATGCTACTAGTACTTTCTAGGGCACGCTATGGAGCCTTAGGGGTACAGGCACCCTGGCCTTATATCAATACAAATGATTAGTCAAGATTTCTGACATTTCCTTGGAAGCACTTTGTCAGACCCAACACATCTCGCATGACAATATTCTCATGTTCAAGACTTTTTCTTCTCCTTGCTGGTTGGACCCCTCTGGTGCAGGTGCTTGTGTTGCAGCTATTCCCTTGGCACCCCATTGTGAACCTTCACGAGGTCCTCTAACCATGAGTAACTCATGGACAGGTTAAGGTTTCAATTAGTGCTAAGTGATTAATTTAAGTTTATAATTCAGTGGAAGGTGTGGATATCCACAGTCACAGGGTTGAACTCAATCTTATACCATATGTAACAACCCTGCCATTATGACCACAAAAGCGAGGTAAACACATGTAAATTTATATTTTTTATATCTTTTAATTTTTGTTTTTAGGTGCGTTATGAAAAAATTACTCACAATTTAATAACGACATCATTGAAAAAAGTGAATTATCATTTATGTGGGGTATAAGGAGGTTTCCCCCTCAAAGAAATACAATATGATTTACATTGATTTAGAGATAATTGTTTTTGACATTTTGCAAAAATCCAAAAAAATCAACCACTCATCATACATTTCAAAAATCAGTCCATTGGGATTCCCAATGTAAAATCCTGTAAGGAACAAACTAATTGAACATGGTAATGAACATTTTAAATTTAGTTAATAAGACACAAAATAGTGAACTTGATTTTTCATCTTTCATATTATATCAATGTAACGACCCTTCCGTTACGACCACAAAAGTGACATACACACAGGTAAAAACAAACAATTTTTATATTTTTTTTTAAGGTGCGTTAGGAACAAATTCATCACAATTTAATAACGACATCACTAAAAAAAGTGCATTATCAGAAAGAAGAAATAATAACACATTAAAAACCATCTTGAAGCTAAGACGACCCTCAACGCCATGAATGATGGACGCACATTTATGCAATCATTCGTTAGAATAAATAAATTGGTGCAAGAAGTGAATAGCCAACAACCATGCAATACATTAACATTATTCCATGGTGCAGTAATTCGAGATACTAAGGTGTTACAACTCAACATGATTCCCTAGCACAATTAATCTAAATACTTAGTCCCTTACACAACATCGAAATTCCACGGTGCAAGGAAATCCAATTATTGAACAATAGCATGTTCCCTGGCACAGGAGAACTTAAATACTCAAGCTTTCTAGCAACGGCATAAGTCGAGAATAATTCATCTAATTTTTAAAATTGTTAGGCACAAGAGAACATTTGCTTAACTTCTGGGCACGTGAGCATTCAACCTCTAAAACCATCATTCATCAGCCCAAAAAAAATATCCATTGCCCAAGAGTAAGAGATCTACATAACTTTGTTAAGCCCTAAATAATGGCTCATTATCCCTTAATTGGGGAATATTACATTAGTAATGTTATTTTATTTATGTCAGCTTTAGTCCATTAGTTGTAATTGTACCTCCTAGTCTCCTATATATACCAAGGAGACTTTTTCATTTGGAATCATGTTGTATTTGGAGATTTATGTGGGGTATAAGGAGGTTGCCCCCTCGAAGAGGCTTATTACCTTAAATTATCTATTTTTCAAGGAGTTGAGTACTTATTCTAAGGTTATTCTATCCTACATTGATACTTGGTTCTTAACATATGGTATCAGAGCTCAAGGTCTTGGGGTTTCGCTGCTACATCTAAGACACCTTGTCATTTTCGCTATAACTTTTTTTCTACAATGTTTCAAAAGGAATGGACTGGAGGATATTTAGTAGACGGATCAAGACGCTAAAATCTATAGGTTATTCACATAAATTATTAATGTATATGTGGTAACAATTTCAGTGTCTGGGTCATCTTACATTTGTAGATACACCCTGTGGAAGATAAGGTATCTGACTAGTCCTATTGACTAGTCTCAAGCAGGTGTTTTGGGTAAAACAATCATAACTTCTTCCTAGAGTATCCAAATTGAGTGAGACTAGTTGCATTGGATAATGGATAGTGTGTAGAAGTTCTTTTACGAGTTTGATAATTTTATGTCAATTATTTTGTGTGGGGAATGCTATACAAGTGAGATCTCTTAGAAAGGTAAAAAAGAAGCAAGTTGTGTGGAAGTTATCATAAATTCCACTTGGCATATCCAATTTTGATCAGACCTATGGAATTGCATTGAAGAAGTATCAGAGAACTAAAAAAAATAAAATTCCATACTCAGAAGGGCCGAAATTTTGGAGATACAATAAAAGGAAGATTGTCTAGTAGAACCACCTGAAAAATCAAGGCTTAAAGTGATACTTGGACAACATGCCACAAAAAAAAGGGAACTTCTACACCAAATAAACCTCCAGACAATCCTACTTGGACTCTTGATGAAGGTGAAGAAATGCGTAGGGACATAAATGATTTACAAAAGAAGACAGTAGCAAAAGATGAACTACAAGAGATGATGGATTCAATGGAAGCTAAGTTGGAGGCAATAAATACTAATATGGATGGTTTAAAAGGGGAGATAAGGAAGGATTGAAAAAATTCCTAATAGAGAGAAAGGATGATTTTAGGGGATAAATTTCTCTCATGGGCTAATTTTCGATGGTTTTTCCAAAAACAAGATTCGCTATTTTAAAAATGATTCTCCCAAATTCTATAGAATAAAATTATTTTACCTTACAAATCACCAAAATTTTATAAAAACTATATAAAATACTTAGAAATTTGAACATTTTTAACAAGATATCGCCAAACATTTATAGTTGACATATGAAGGATTAGTAATATTCACCAAGGTTTCTACATTTTAAAATAAATTTCCATCCTTAAAATCATCCCTGATAGAGAGGACACCTGAAAGTGAAAATGTATCACATGGAATTCATGATGAGGACACAAGGAAGATGAATCAAGAATGGAGAAACTCTAACTTTGGGTTGAAGACAAACCACTTTCCTAAGATCTATATGAGGAAGTTTGATGGAAAGGACCCAATAACATGGATACTTCAGATGGAGAAATTCTTTGATCTACATAATGTGCCACATACACAAAATGTACAAATTGCTTCTTTATATTTAGAACCCAATCAATTTGTGTTGTATCGATGGATTTGTTCTTGCAAATCACTCTTCACTTGGAAAATTTTCATGGAATAAATGATAGCACACTCTGAGGATACAGGGAGCAATAGCTTCTTTAGCCAATTGATAAATCTCAAGAAAAACTTTTCAGTTATAGAGAACATTGAGAACTTCCAAAGATTGAATATAAAAGTAACAGTTATTCAAAATGAGCACATGAGTGATGTATTCATAGGAACTTTAAGGGATAACATCGAACATGAGGTTCGTCTTTGGCAACCCAAATCCTTGGAGAATGCATTTAGGGTGGAAAGAAATGTTGAAAGTAAAAATATGGCTATGGCTACTAGAAGGACCACTCCTAATATCTATCGAGAGAATAATGTTCCTTCTTCTAAAACACCTCAATCTACCAAGTTCACACCTCAAAAATAGGAGGAAAGAAAAGCAAAAGGTTTATGCTTTAATTGTGACAACAAGTACAGTAAGGGACACAAGTGTGGTGAGAAGAAATTATTCTACATAGATTGTGAAGAGGAAGAAGAAAAATAACAAGAACAAGAACCATCTCAAGATGAACATGTAGACTCAATTTATTCTGAAGAGTTGACTCCCACAATATTGTGTAATGCATTGGCTGGAATTAGCACTCCTCAAACCCTCAAGATCGAAGGATATATCAAAAAGAAAAAGGTAATAGTCCTAATTGATTATGGTAGTACTCATAATTTCATTCACTATAAATTATCCAAAACTCTCAATTGCTTTGTATATCTATCACCAAAGTTTTAAGTAATGATTGCAGATGGAGGAACTATCAATATCTCAGGAAAATTAAATAAGATCAATATTACTATGGGGGAATATGTAATGAATAGTCCAATGATTTCTATACCCATGGGTGGTTCTTATGTTGTACTAGGAATCCAATGGTTACAATCATTAGGAACAATGGATTTTAATTTTCAAGAACTTTTCATGAAATTTTCATTGGAAGGAAAAGAAATCAAGTTAAGAGGAATCACAGGGAAAATCAACAAGGTGATAAGCTCCAATGGCATGACAAAATTATTGAAAAAGGGGAATCAAGGTGTAATTGCACAACTATGCTCACTATATGTTCAAACATCTAAGCCATCTATTCCCCTATATCTCCAAGGGATCATTGATAAGCATTCCAAAGTATTTGAAGATATTCCCAAAGGTCATCCACCCACTCAAAATCATGATCATGATATTAGCATAATCTCGGGGAGTGTTACTCCTAACATCAGGCCATACAGATACCCTTATGCCTAGAAGAGTGAAATTGAGCACATGGTTGAAGAAATGTTAGAGGTTGGAATCATTAGACCTATCCAAATTTCTTACTCTGTACTGGTGGTAATGGTATTCAAGAAAGATGGCTCATAGCATGTGTGTCCAGATTATAGAGAGCTCAACAAGATCACTATTAAAGATAAGTTTCCCATTCCCATCATTGATGAATTGTTATATGAACTACATGGAACAATCTATTTCACAAAGTTGGATATTTGTTCAGGGTATCATTGGATTAGAATGAAGGAAGAAGAAATCCCAAAAACAACATTCTGAACTCATGAAGGCCATTATGAATTTTCCGTCATGCCTTTTGGCCTTACAAATGCACCTTCAACATTACAAGGGTTGATGAATTCCATTTTCAATCCCTTCCTAATTTTTTGATGATATACTAATCTATAACAAGTCTTGGGATGATCATGTGCGACATGTTGACAAGGTCCTACAACTAGTAAAGGAGAAACAACTATATGCCAAACCGTCCAAATGTTTCTTTGCGGTGAAGGAAGTAGAGTATTTGGGTCATACTATATCTCATGAAGGTTTCAAGGTAGACCCTAACAATATTAAGGCCATGATGGACTAGCCGATTCCCAAAACATTGAAGAATCTTAGAGGATTTTTGGGTTTTACAGGTTACTACCGCAACTTTGTTCGGCACTATGGAAGAATAAAAACACCTTTAACAACACTAAATAAGAATGATGCACTATCATGGAATCGAGAGGAAACCAAATATTTTGAACAACTTAAAAAGGTGATGTGCAAAGCTCCTGTCTTGACCACTCCATACTGCACAAAAACCTTTATTGTGGAATGTGATGCCTCGGGAAATGGAATTGGTGTTGTCCAAATGCAAGAAGGACGACCCCTAGCTTTTGAAAGTCGACCACTCAAGGGAAAGGACTTACACAAACCCATTTATGAGAAGGAAATGATGGTAATAATACATGCATTTAGGAAATGACATCCTTACCTAATAGGTAGGCACTTCAAGGTCAAAACAAATCATGATACTCCTAAATACTTCTTGGAACAAAGACTATCTTTATAAGAACAACAAAAATGGGTCACCAAGATATTGGGTTATGATTTTGAAATCTTCTGTAAAAAAAGGAAGCAAAATGTTGTGGTAGATGCACTCTCAAGAAAGGATGATGATGTTGAGGCCTTTGTTTGTGCTATCTTGATCATCCAACCTGATTGGATAATAGAAGCAAGGGATGAATGGAAGAATGACGAAAAAGTGTGGAATCTCATTCAAAGGTTGCAACAGGATTCGAGTGCATCAGATACATTTACATGGAAAAATGATTCACTATGGTACAAAGATCGCTTATATTTATGTAAGAAATCCCAAATGAAACAAAAGGTACTAATGGAAATCCACACCTCTCTAGTAGGAGGGCACTCGGTATTTTTGAAAACCTAATGTAGGGTCAAGAAGGAATTATTTTGGGATGGCCTTAAAAATTATGTTCAAAGGTTTGTCGTAGAATGTTTGGTTTGCCAAGAAAATGAGGTGGAAACAATTAAGACCCTAGGTATTTTACAACCATTATCCATCCCAATTCAGCGTTGGGAGGATATTTCCATGGATTTCATAATAGGGTTACCAAAGTATGAAGGAAAGAGTGTCATCATGGTGATTGTTTATAGAGTCACCAAATATGGACACTTTTGTGCACTCTCTCGTCCCTTCAAAGCCAGTACAGTTTCCACCGCATTCATGGATATAGTTCAAAAGCTACATGGAAACCCAAATAGTTTTGTAAGTGACAGAGATGCCATCTTCACTGGACATTTTTGGACATAATTATTTTCTTGTTTTGGTACTTAATTGGATCATAGATAATCCTATCATCCTCAATATGATGGACAAACCGAGATAGTGAACAAATGTCTGGAAGCCTACCTTTGTTGCTTTGTCTCTGATAAACAAACACAATGGTTTAAATGGTTACCCTTGGCAGAATTGTGGTATAACACTTCCTTTCATACTGCAACAAAAATGACACCATTTATGGCACTCTACAGAGACCACCCTCCTTCCATCACTTCTTCTTTTAAATAAAAATATAAGGTTCAAGTAGTGGAAGATCACATCGAGCATCAACAACAAGTTCTCCAAATCTTAAAGGACAACCTGAACATGGCACATAACCGCATGAAACAACAAGAAGATCAACATCATAGTGAAAGAAGTTTTGAAGTAGGGGATTGGGTGTTTTTAAGACTACAACCATACAAAGAGATGTCCCTCAAGCAAGACAATAAGGATAATAAATTATCACCAAAGTACTATGGCCCTTATAAGGTGCTACAAAATATTGGTACTATGGAATACAAATTGGAGTTGCCTGCATCGTCACGAGTACACCCAGTTTTCCATGTTTCATGCTTAAAGAAGGTTATAGATGACAATATCCCAGTTCAAACTATATTGGGAAAACTTGTCAAGAAAGGAAAAATCATATTGGATCCTAAACCCATCACTAACACAAGAATTCGCCAGCTGAGGAATAGATCTATTTCAATGTATCTCGTTAAATGTGGGAAAATATCGGCTGAACATTCCACTTGGGAAGATGAGTCTTTTATACAGAAGCGTCCATAGTTAATGAATCATTATGGATAAAACTTGTCTCAAGGGGAGGGGCATGTTAATCCCTAAATAGTGGCTCATTACCCCTTAATTGAGGCATATTACATTAGTAATGTTATTTTATTTATGTTGGCTTTAGTCCATTAGTTCTAATTGTACCTCCTAGTTTCCTATATATACCAAAGAGACATTTTCATTTGGAATCATCTTGTTTTTGGACATTTATGTGGGGTATAAGGAGGTTTCCCCCTCGAAGAGGCATTATCTCTTTTTCAAGGCATTGAATACTTATTCTGAGGTTTTTCTATGCAAACATTAATTCCAAGGCTCAAGACAAACTAGTCACTAAATCTGTCATGTATCGACATAAATTCAAGAAGCAGATTAAATAGCCATAATCATGACGCAAGAGTGATCGACATCAATTCATGTTGTAAGAGAAAAAAATGCTTAAACAATCAAAATTAACATTTTCTAAAGGTGCAAGGTTAAGTGATTCATTTTTAAAAGGAGGCATGAGATATCGAATTTCTAATGTATTCATATATCAACATTAAACATCCAAAGGGGTGACAAATTCTATTTCAATACTCATCGATCAAAACATGCTAGTAGCCATCTATATCACCCCATCAAGATTATGTATACAATAACATGTATCCAATTAAATGACTCAAATCCATCACCAAAAACATAACCTTAACCAATTAATCAACGAGCTACACAATTAAATTCCATTCTCATCGTTGCAAGAAGTCTAAATTATAAACCATCATACATTAAATTATTTTCATCGCATCCAACAAGGTCTATCTACTCAACCAATCACTCATCAATTTAGTGGATGAAAAAAAAAATTATTGACACATCTCACCATACATCAACGTTATTCATGGCGCATGATGGTTTAGTTCTTAAATGGTCACCCCTAGACATTTGTCGAGGCACACAAGTATATGTAATTATTTATATTATAACCCTTCAACATATGTCATTCGCTAAGAGAATTCTATACTGGGGTTCCATGATTTTATTCATGAGGACCTAAGATGTTTTAATGACATGTGAGACATATTAAGATATTGGGAGCATAAATCAGCCATTAGTAAATTGGTAAACATTGAAGAAACATTTATTAAAATGACACCCATTAGCAAGCTAAATAGATGACATAAAGAGGGGATTGAGTTTTCCAGCTAAACAAGGAGGGTTCCCATACACGCCCAGGGTGTCTTGAGTGAAGAAAAAGTTGAGTATTAAAAAGGGAAACTCATTGTGTAAATGCAGTAAAGACCGTTGAGAAGATGGAGGGTATTTCTCTGTGTGAATGGAGGTGAAATTCATGGAGAAGATGAAGTAATTTTCTTTTCATCTAAAAGGTAGAATCTGTGCGCTAGTTTCCCCCACAAGCTACTCATGATTTACACCCAACATACAGAACATACAACCATGCACTACAAATGTCTGAAGCAAAAACATAGAGGTAATTTTGGGGTCTAACATCGCCAAGAGGGAGCTCGGTATTTGGGAAAATTTTATGTGCCAAGAAGAACATTTAACTTTGGTTTGATGCTAGGTAAAGAGATCATGATTTGGGGGAGAAAAGCTTGTGCCAAGAAAAACATTTAACTTTAGTTTCATGTTTGGTAAAGAGCTCACAATTTGTGGTGAAATTATTGTGCCAAGCACAACATTTAACTTTGGTTTCATGTTGGGTAAAGAACTCCTGATTTGGGATAAATGCATGTGTGTAACATTCCACTCTTGCGTGCACTGAGAGAACTTATTCTTTGAGGACACTTGCTTGCAAGTGATCCATATTATTATACTATTGGTCATTTGATTATGATTATGAGGCATTATGGATATGATGATATGTTATTTAGTGTATTTACATAGACAGGTGCTATTGACTGGGTTCTCCTAAGTGTGCAGGACCTTGGACATCGAGGATGTAGAGGCATCGATGAAAACCCTTGGACTCTGGATCGTGTTAGGGAGTGGGCTATTTGGGTTTGATTTTTGTTTATCTGGAATATGTACCTTTGATTAGATGTTATGATGATTGATTATTATTCCTGACATGATTTATTGATAATGTAGACTGACGATAGCTTGTCAACTAGAGTCACATGAGGAGTAGAGGGGTCACGCATGAAAACCAGAGAATTTGAGGGAGAGGTGTGGACAACAGCCCTGCCATAGCCTACTAGCACTCATGTTGTGGATCGAACTATAGGTTAATGATTACCTAGTTCGAGAAGAACCGGGGTGTCGTGAGGGAAGACTGCGATAGTCACTCACGATGATTCTAAGGGGCACATAATAAGGCAGGGGCCTTATTCCTTAGAGGCCCGTAGTCTCCCATGAGATCACCTGGCAGAGTATTGACTCTAGGGTTTTTTTATGTCTACTCAGTTAGTTAAGAGGTGAGTGGAACCCTTGGAGCACTAGTGTGTCCTGAAGGGCATGTCGTGCAAGGAAAACTGAAAGAGGAGAGTGGCACCCTTGGAGCACATAGTGCGTCCTGAAGGGAATGTTGCAGAAGGAAAAAAAAAGAGGAGAGTAACACCCTTGGAGCACGTAGTGCGTTCGGAAGGGAACGCCACGCAAGGAAAACAAAAAGAGGCAAGTGGCACCCTTAGAGCACCTAGTCCGTCCTGAAGGGCACGTCACGTTTTTAACTGGTAAGTGAATAAACCTAGATGACCTTAGAAATTAGAATGAATGATGTGAAAAGTAAGAATTAAAAACAAATTTTCCCTAATAAAAATGTCGCACAACCTAGTTAAATTAAAATCTAGGTCTAAGTGACACTTGTGGTTGAAAATAATAATCATAATTAAACATGTAACGAGAAATGGGTAAGAGATTCAATTAATTTATTAAAATCAAATTTTATTGGGGGAGAAAAGTGGAAATGATTTTTTAATCCACATATGTTAATTAAATTTTATTAACTAAAAAGAAAAAGGGGTAAAAGGTGGTTTTTCTACACTTGCTATTTGAGTTTTAGTTAAAAAGGGAAAAGAGGGAAACTTAAAAGAAATAGGAAACTAAGGGAAAAAGGGGAAAGATAAAGAAAAAAAGAAATGTAAGGGAAAAGATGAATGTCAAACTTAGTAAGGCATCTTTCCTTTAAGAACTTACTAATTATGAACTCAACTAGGAATTATTAAAGGTGTAAGTCATTTAAAATGTGTAAGAGAATATTGGGACACCAAGGAGTGTTTTTAGGAATGTTTTTTGGTGGGTGAGGGAAAGAGGAATAATTAAATAATGAATGAAATTAATTTTTGGTGAAACTAGGGGGATGGGTGACATGTGTATGAGAGAGGTTTTTTCCGATTAAATTAATGAAAATAAATTAAATGATAATTTGGGAAAGAAATCACTTAAAAAATCTATAAAAAGGATGGAGGAGGAGGGGTATGGATATGATCTTTTATGTGTAATGTTATGCTGCTGAATTTTTGTCTTGACTGACTTATCTTGTGGGAGTTGGGATACCCAACTCAGGTAATGATTGGTAGCCCGACCTTGCGAGGTGAGCTGGGTGCTAGTTGTTATCTGGTGTAGTGTGTTACCCCTTTGCGGCTCGGGGGGATCAGGGGGAATAAGAGTACCGCTAACGTTGGTTGGGAGGTACTAGTGAGGTCACATTGGTCGGCAAGAGAAAGATGGACGGAGCGCACGAGACATAAACTACTAAGTAATCATGCTTGGCTAAGGTACGTTGGTCTAATTTTTACTTGCAATGAATTTAAATTTGCTCATGTTATTTCTCTGTGATCGTTTAAGATTTCATTTCCAGGTGTTTTCTTGCACATTCCTCTCTTCGGTATTGTAATTCCCTTACTTGTTGTTTTCTGATGGATTTCCTTTTGTGAACCCCAACTTTTGATTTCATTGGCTCATTTGTGTGGGTTTTAATGAATATTATGAAGCGTTTGTTCTTTATCTTATGCCCTTATCCCTAGGTCAGCAGTCCATGGCTGAGCAGTTGGCCAAGATCCAAATTGACGGTCATCAATTCGTTGTTTAAAGACTTATAGATTCTAATACCCTACTTTTTTGTGTGTGGATGATGAGCAAAGGATAGTATTTTCCCAGCCATCTACCTTACTTCTCTCTGCATTTATTGATTCATGTTTGAAAGATTGGTCTTAGGATTTCTTGTGATTGATTTCTTCTATGTTTTGGATGGTAAAACTCTGCATTTTGATTGATGAATCCCATCACCTTGATCGGTAAATATCAAAGTTTTAATATGTTAATGTCTGTGCTTATATTTTTGTGTCTACATTTTGTTTTCTACCATTCATTGACAATGAATTTACACTTGTATTAGACTTCTAATTTACCATTCCTTGACTGTGAATTTACACTCCTTTCTTTTATAGTGTTTTTGATGTTGTGAATGCTCTCGTAAGTTATAGGGACTACATTTTTATATACTTATGGAGGCGTTTCACCTCCTTTAAAATCTATGTGTCCTTACCAGAAGTCATGGCTGTGATTTCCTTTAATAGACAACCCTTCATTATTAGACTGTGATGTAGTGGGTTACTACAACGATTTTCTTTACCTTGAATGCCTTCATTTTTACACTTGAACCACAACGATTTTCTTTACCTTGAATGCCTGCATTTTTACACTTGAACCACAACGATTTTCTTTACCTTGAATGCCTATGTTTTTACACTCAAACCACAGTGATATTCTTTACTTGAATGCCTACGTGTTTACTGTGCAAGGGTAGAATTTTTGGCAATGCATTGGTGGTGTTTCTACTATGTGAGTAGGGGGTGTGTTTACTATGTGTTGGGCAATGATCCACTTTTATTATCATTTAGTCACCCTGTGATTTCATGTATATTGTTCCAGCTTATCACTTATGCACTATGCATGTCACTTACACTTGACTGTGTTTTATTAATTATGTGTTAGTTAAGGGTCTGACAAACCTCAATTTCTAGAAATTTAGTGACAACACTTTTTACAGTGACTATGGATAGCAATGTATCTATAGTGAATAAGGATAGCAGTATTACCCGATGCTTTCATTGTGGTAGAAAATTATATATTATAGAGTTTTAATTATTGTAGCGATTGTTTTTTATACAAAAAGATACACACTGTGAATTTGTTATATAAATTTGAAAGACAACGTGTTTATCTAATGGAATAAACAACAACAATCGAATGGAATTTTTCTAGACACCCTTGGCAGATATCTAATCCAGTAATCTCACTTATTTTACTAGATAGCCTTGGAACATATTTATTTCAACAATCTCACATATTTTACTGACAGAAAAAATTTAGACAATGTTTCTAATACCCAGACAACGTTTACCCTCACTGTGTTTTACCTCTACTATAATCACTACATTTTACATGTGCTTGATTGAGTTTTACTGATGATTATTGACATCTATTTATAACCAATTCCTTGTTAATTTCCTTTTTAAATATTAATCCTTATAAAGACAACGATTATAGACCAGTTAAATCTAATAACAACGACCCCTTTTTTATACATGATTAAAAGACAACATTCATAGACAAAAGATTATAGTCAATTTACAACTGATAATTTGCAGTCAATTTATAATGTTCATGTGCAGTGAATTTATACAATACAATGACGATGATTTATACTATGTTATGGGCACTTAGTATAGATTGGATATTGACAGTTAGGACATTGTCTTCTCTTGAGACAAGTTATTTTGTATAGATGTATATCGGTTTCAATTTCGTAATTGTCCATTCTATCTAAAGTGTTTTCTTACATTTATATAATTGCACTACTCTTTATAAGCATCACTCTTTTCTATCAAGATCTTCTCTAGAAGACTTGATGAACTCATTTGGTTTGTTCCTTTGAACATATTGTTGGGTTATTCTATATCGCAACAATGTTTGTTTTCTTCAATTGATAAGGCTTGGTTTAGCATGTAGTATGACTGTGTTTTAGTATGTAGTAATACAAGTAAGAAAAATCTGATCCTGCTAGTATTATGTATGGTATAACTGTGTTTTAGCACTAGTTGTTGTGAATGAATGAGAAAATTTTTTTATGATAGCGTTTTCATGATTGTTTATTGAAAGTGCTTTTACAGTGGTGTTTAGTATTTTATGGGATAGAGACATCATTGTTGGATATAATGGTTCACAGTTATGATAACATTTATGTTAATAGTAACATTATAGTGGTTCACGCCTCCTCAACTAGACCACATTCCTAACAAATAAGGGTTTATGCTTGTTGGTGAGATATTTCACGCAATTTAAATCGAGTAATTTCATCTTGCGTCCTGTCGACTCATTGCTTGCGTGTGTGGGTATCATCTTTTTATCAGTTATTTCGGTCTCCTAGCACGTGGTTTTGTCTTGAGTCTGTGGTCCAGATAGCTTATGTAGTGCTAAGGTTAGTGTCATGCCTATCATGTGGTGATGACATGATTGCTGATGAGGGGATCCTTTCACTCCCTATTGGATAGAGGCGAATGATAACTTGGTCGTAGTCTATGTTTTACGTTATGGGTGTTTGTTCGTTGTAGTTGTTGTTTGTTGCCTGATGTGTGTGCATTATGTTCATTGTCAAGTTGTGTGGTTTATTGTTGTCTTCATTTCCTTCCTGCCTTAAAAAAAATTAAAAAATCACTTTTTTCTTTGCTTATAGTCGTAACGGCTGGGGTCGTTACATATGGTATCAGAGAGGGTTTGCCCCGTGACTTGGGATCACTACGAATTTCATTGATTTGATTTATGATTATAAGGTTGCTAATTAATTTGATTTGTATTAGTGAAGGTAATCATGGTTACAGGACATTACGAAGGTAGACGACGGTGTTCTATGGAAGGAGGCGCGACGCCTCCACTAGCATCTACATCTGATGGGTGAAACCCTTAGGGAGAGGAACAGGTTGGAGGGAAGGGACGAATAGTGGTGAGTGATGTGGTTGGGATGATGAGGTATTTTCAATGTATTTATGAGGCACTGATCAGCCGTTTGGATAGACACGAGGTCAGGGCGCCAACACCCCCTGAGGCTCTATCACGCGCTTCGGTCGGTACTGGTAGCATTCATCACAAACTCGAGAAGGTCAAATTTCTCGAGTTCTTTAGTGCCCTGGATGACACAGCCGCTGAGGTATGGTAGGAGAATATGGTGATGTTCTTTTCACTTCGTGGCTATATCTCCAACATGAAGGTCCGAATGGTGCACTTTCGACTGAAGGGAAGCTCTCTTCTATGGTGGAAGACGCTTCTGCCACAATTGAACATGGTATTCGAAGACATGTCATGGGAACTATTCGAGGAACAATTCTGAGAGAGGTACCTATCAGAGGAATTCCTTGAGCATCATCTTAATGATTTCAACGCCTTACAATAGGGCGGTTGTACGGTGCCCAAGTACGAGGCCTATTTTATGAAGTTGCTTTGGTATGCTCTTCACCTGAATACCAAGAAAATTAAGGTCAATAGGTTCTTGTTTGGCCTTTATGTCAACATTCATGTAAGTCTTAGGATTCTGATGCCTCTAACCTTGAACGACGTCGTTCAGAAGGCCCTCATAGCAGAGCAGGATCTTATCAATGGGGGTTAGAGAAGGAATCCAGTGAGACCAGCAGGGAAGATGTCATCTGGTGTGCAACAACATTAGACACCAACTAGACATACGCCAGGATATCATGGCTTATAGAGAGGATTCACTTTCACTACAATATGGCGACCAGTGCCTCAGCAGCGAAATCCATGTCGAGGACCACAACACCAACATCAACGTCAACTGCAACAACAATAGTTTAGGCATGTTCAACAGAACATACCAGGATTCCAGGCCTGTGGGCCGTCAGCTTCTACTTCGGTTACCAGGAGTACTAGACCGAAGAAGGGGTGTTGGACATGTGGGGAGCCACAATACCAGCACGACTACCCTGTGGAGAGGACTACAACATCTGGATCAGTTGGACCCACTACCATGGGAGATTCGGGCAAGGCCCATCGGATTCACGAAGCGGTGAATAACCACCTGGCAGAGCACCAATCGACTTTTCTCTATACGTCAGGGACCATCGCCGACCAAACCCTTAGTATTTTGATAGATCTAGGTGCTATACATATTTTCATTTATGGTGCAGTGCTAAAAAGAATTAAGGTAAAGGCAGTCAAACAGGATGTGTTTAGCCTTGTATAGTTGTATTCAGGAGCTAAACATAAGTTTGGAGTGAATTTTAAGGTATGTAGCCTGAACCGAGGAGATTTTGTCACCAGGGCAAACCTGTACATCACAATATTGGGATCTTATGACATCATGATTGGTATGGACTGGTTGGAATCGGATGAGGCAATACTCAACTATAAGAAAAAACAATTGAGTTTGGTCGATGATGAGGGATAGAGATGCGTGATTGTAGGTCAGAACCAGGTAGTTTCCCTGAGGTTCATCTCTTCCTTGTAGCTACGGAAGAGCATGTGCAAGGGATGTAAGATTTATGCAAACTTTGTGTTAAACAAGAAGGGAGTAGCGGAAGGTCTAGAACACATTCCTGTGGTGAGAGAATTTTTGGACGTCTTCCTAGAGGAGATACTTGGGATGCCACCAGAGAGGGAAGTGGAGTTTACCATAGACCTAAAATCGGGGACTGAACCGATAGCGAGAACGCATTATCGAATGTCGACCCAGGAGTTACCGGAGTTGAGAATGAAACTGAAGTAGTTCCTGGACCTGGGACTTATACGTCCAAGTGTGTCACCATAGGGTGTTCCTATTATTTTCATACAAAAGAAGGATGGGTCGTGGAGACTCTGCATTGACTACCATCAATTGAATAAGGCAACGATCAAGAATCAATATATGTTGCCAAGGATTGATGATTTATTTGATCAGATGAAGGGTGCGATGGTGTTTTCAAATATAAACTTGAGATGAGGGTATCATGAGTTACGGATCAAGGAGGATGATGTCCCTAAGACCACCTTTAAGATGAGGTTTGGACATTACGAGTTTATTGTTTTACCGTTTGGACTGATGAGCGCCCCAAGGGTATTTATGAGTTTGATGAATGGGGTGTTTCACGAGTATTTGGACAGGTTCATCCAATTATTCATTGAATATATTTTTATTTATTCTCGGATGATAAAGGAGCATGACGATCACTCGTTCTTGGTTCTACAGTGTTTGTGAGAGAACAAGTTATATGGGAGGTTGTCTAAATGCTTGTTTTACAAATCAAAGACTCACTACTTAGAGCATGTCATCTCCGACGAAGGTATCGTCATGGATCCACTGAAGGTAGAGGCTATTATGGAATGTCCTGCATCGACGAATGTCTCCAAAGTGAATAGCTTCATGGGTTTAGCAGGATACTATAGGCAATTTGTCGAGGGATTTTCAAAGATAGAAAATCCGATCACAGAACTGCAAAAGAAGAAAAAGAAGTTTGTTTGGATCGATAAATGAGTGGAAGCATTTCAGAGGCTCAAGGAGCTGTCGATAAAAACACCGATACTAAGGGTCCCTGACATGGACATGGACTTCTTGGTATGAACTAATGCATCCAAGGAAGGCTTAGGCAGAGTCTTGATGCAATATGGTCGAGTGATAACTTACATCTTGAGGAAGTTGAGAAGGCATGAGGAGAACTATGTGACACACAATTTGGAGTTGTTAGCCATTGTATATGCCTTGAGAGTTTGGAGACAATACCTTATTGGACAAAACTTTGGACTAAAAATGGACCACTATGGAATACATCACATCTTTACACAAAGTGACTTGAACTCACAACAATGACGTTGGTTGGAATTTCTTAACGAGTATGATTTTGATATCACTTACATAAAAGGAACAGTGAACCGAGTGGTAGATGCATTGAGTTAGAGACCACACATCTTTTTGGTGTTGCCTCTTCAGATGAATCTACGTGGAAAGATTCTAACTTTATAGTGTGACGATGAATGGTACAAAGAGGTCAAGTATTTTATCGGGGAAAACACAATCATGGTACCAAGATTTGAAGGATTTACAATTGACGACGACAGATTATTGAGATTTAAAAATTGAATTTATGTACCACCGAACGACGAGTTCAAGAGTTTGAGTCTGCCTTCATTCCTTTTCTAAAGAATAAGGGTTTAAGGTCTGCCCTCATATTTGTGACTCTTGAATGATCCATGTACATTGCTCTATGAGCCCCATTTAGGAATAAACTCATGAACACATATTTTCGGTGTTTCCTCTTCAGACGAATCTCCATGGAAAGATTCTAACTTTACGACGTGATGATGACTAGTACAAAGAGATCAAGGATTTTATTGGACAAAACACAATGATGGTACCAATATTTGAAGGATTTACATTTGAAGATTATGTATTATTGAGATTTAAAAACTGAATTTACATACCAACGAATGACGAGTTGAGGAGTTTGATCCTAAATGAGGCTCACAGAGCAGTGTACATGGCTCACCCAGGAGTCACAAAGATGAGGGCAGACCTAAAACCCTTATTCTTTTGGAAAGGAATGAAGACAAACATAGTCAACTACATGGTCGGATGTCTAGAATGTCAGCAAGTGAAGGCTGAACATAGACATCTAGCAAGATTACTATAGCCACATGTTATTCCAGAATCGAAATGGGAGGTTATTTCTATGGATTTTATTGTTGGATTTCCATTGATGGGAAGGAGGCACGACTCGATTTTTTTGGTAGTCAACACTCTTACAAATAGTGATAATTTTATTCCTATGCATACAACATATTAGGCACCTGAGATATCTAGATTTTCCATCCATGAGATTGGAAGGCTACATGGTGTGCCTAAGAGGATTATATCCGATCGAGGATCAATGTTTACTGGATGATTTTTTACTATTTTCCAAAAGGCCTTAGGAACCCAACTTAACTTTAGTACTGCATATCACCCAGAGACAAATGGGAAAACTGAACAAACAAATCAAATATTGGAAGACATGTTGCACATGTACATGATGGATCAACATAAGAATTGGGAAGAATTTTTTCCACTGGTATAATTCTCATATAACAACAGTTACCAAAGCACCATTAAAATGGCACCTTTCGAGATTCTTTATGGGCGACCGTGTCAGATGCCATTGAGTTGGGATCGGCTTGAGGATAGGGTCCTGGTTGGACCAGAAGTGATCAAAGAAATGAAATATCAAATGAAAACAATAAGACAAAGGATCAAAGAAGCAAAGGATTGACATAGGATTTATGCTGAGGCGCACCGTGTGGACTGTAGTTACGAAGTTGGTGATCAAGTCTTCTTGCAAGTGAAACTGCATAAGAGCTCGATTAAGCTTGGAAAGGGTGCTAAAATCTCTCCTAAGTTCATGGGACCTTTCAAGATTGTGGAAAGGAAGGGGACTATGACCTATCAACTATACTTGCCTGATTCTTTGAGGTGTATGCACGAGGTTTTTCACGTAACTATTTTGAGACATTATATTAGTGATCCTACACATGTTATTGACATGAGTTATTTATGGGCGATTGTGTATGACACCTTTGAGTTGGGATCAGATTGAGGATAGGGTCCTAGCGGGACTAGAAGCCATCAAAGAAAAGAAAGATCAAATGCAAACATTAAGACAAAGGATCAAAGAAGTGCAGGAATGAAAGAAGAGTTATGTCGATGCGCACCGTGTTGACTGTAGTTATGAAGTTGGCGATCACGTATTCTTGTAGGTGAAACCGCATAATAGCTCGATTAAGTTTGGAAAGGGTGCTAAACTCTCTCCTAGGTTTTTAGGACCTTTCGAGATCATGGAAAGGAAGGGGCCTGTGGCCTATCGACTATCCTTGCCTAATTCTTTGAGGCATATCCATGATGTTTTTCACATATCTGTTTTGAGACACTATATTAGTGATCCTACACATGTTATTGACATGAGTTCCCCCTCATCTGATACCTGCAAGTAAATCAATTCAATACCATGTGTAGGATCACTAATATAATGTCTCAAAACAGATACGTGAAAAACATCATGCACACGCCTCAAATAATCATGCAAGGTTAGTTGATAGGCCACATGCCCCTTCCTCTCCACAATCTCTAAATGTCACATGAACCTAGGAGATATTTTATCTCCCTTTCCAAAATCGATTGAACACTTATGTGGTTTTACCTGCAAGAAGACTCGATCGCCAACTTTGTAACTATGGTTGACACGACGCACATCGAGATAACTCTTTTGTCGATACTATGCTTCTTTGATCCTTTGTCTTATTGTTTGCATTTGATCTTCCATTTATTGGATCGCTTCTTGTCCCACCAAGACCCTATCCTCAATCCAATCCCCACTCAAAGGCATCTGACATGGTCACCCATAAAGGAACTTGAATGGAACCATCTTAATGGTGCTTTGGTAACTGTTGTTATATGCGAATTCTACCAGTGGCAAGAATTCTTCCCAATGCTTATGTTGGTCCATCACATACATGCACAACATGTTTTCCAAGATTTGGTTTGTTGGTTTAGTCTGCCCATCTATCTTAGGGTGATATGCATTACTGAAGTTAAGTTGGGTACCCAAGGCCTCTTGGAAACTAGTCCAAAATCTTCCAGTAAACACCAATCCTCGATTGGATATAATTCTCTTAGGTACGCAATGCAACCTCACAATCTCACTGATGATAACTCTAGCTATGTTAGGTGCCTGATATGTCGTACACATAGGAATAAAATGAGCACTCTTCATCATAGTTTTGACTACCACAAAAATTGAATCATCTCTCCTTGCTATCAGTGGCAATCCAACAATGAACTAGATCGAAATGACCTCCCATTTCGATTATGGAATAGTGTGTGGTTGTCGTAATCCTGTTGGATGTCTATGTCTAGCCTTTTCCTGCTCACATTATAGACATTTGGCCACATAGTTGACTATGTCTGCCTTCATTCCTTTCAAGAATAATAAGGGTTTAAGGTCTGCCCTCATCTTCGTGACCCCCAAGTGAGCCATGTACACCACTATGTGAGCCTTGTTTAGGATCAAACTCCTCAACTCGTCATTCGGTGGTACATAAATTAGATTTTTAAATCTCAATAATCCATCATCGTCAAACGTAAGTCCTTCAAATCTTAGTACCATCATTGTGTTTTGTCCGATAAAATCCTTCACGTCTTTGTACCAGTCATTGTCATGCTGTAAAGTTAGAATCTTTTCACGTAGATTTTTCTGAAGAGGCAACACTAAAAATATGTGAGGTCTTTGACTCAATGCATCCACCACTCAATTCACTATTCTCTTTATGTAAGTAATCTCAAAATCGTACTCGCTAATCAATTCTGACCAATGTCGTTGTCGCGCGTTGAGGTCACTTTGCGTAAAGATGTGTTGTAGTCCACAGTGGTCCATTTTTAGTTCAAATTTTCATCCAAAAAGGTAGTGTCTCCAAACGTTCAAGGCATATACAATGGCTAACAAATCCAAATCGTGTGTTTCATAGTTCTCTTCATGCCTTCTTAGTTTCCTCAAGATGTAAGCAATCACTTAACCATCTTGCATCAAGACTTTGCCTAAGACTTCCTTGGATGCATCGGTGCATACCAAGAAGTCTACATCCATGTTAGGGACCTTTAGTATCGGTGTGGTTTTCAACAACTCTTTGAGCCTTTGAAATGATTCCAAGTATTTCTCTATCCAAACAAATTTCTTGTTCTTCTTTTGCTATTCCATGATTAGATTTTCTATCTTTGAAAATCCCTCAATGAATTGCTGATAGTATCTTGCTAAACCCATGAAGCTACGCACTTCTAGGACATTCGTTGGCACAGGACATTCCATAATAGCCTTGACCTTTTCTATATCTATGGTGATGTTGATGCAAGAGCATCGTTGGCAAGCACATAGAGGCAGGACCACTCAACACGTGGGAGTTCTTCCAGAACTTCAACGTTGACAGTTGCAGCCAATTTTGAAATCTACCTTAACTCAAAGACATAATTTACCTTTGGAGGCACGCTTGAACCAATGCCGAATTTTACCCCTTGAGGCACATTTTCAAAATCGTAAACGGAGAAGGAGTATCCACTACGACTCTCGAATGCGACTGAACTAAGATAGCGTAGGATGAATTTTAGAGTAGGCAAGTATCCACGGGAAACCCTAGAAATTGTTTAGAGTTAATTAGAAGTTTGTACGCCTAGATGGGGGAGCTGAAGCTGCAAGACAGGGGAGAATAGTGTAAGGGGACTGCAACTTAGCAGAAGCCTCAAGCTTTCAAATCTATTGTAATCAAAATATGTTTTGTAGCCATTTTGGCACTTGTGAATATAACAGAGGGAACATTGATCCAAATGCATGATGTGTGAATTATGTTTGAAATCTCTCCTATTTTTGTGTTTGTGAACAAGGGAATGAATCTCCATATGAGAAAATGAAACTGTGAAGGTTGGCCTCTTTCATTTTCAATTATTTCTCTTCATCTGAAGCTCTGTAAGGTGTGCATCGAGTCAAAGAGGAGAGTGCTAGGAGATCGGGAGGAATTTCTCTATGAGAAATCCCATAGATCTAAGCTATCAATATCCCTTAGACACAAGGAGTGCACGAGAAATTGAAAGTATGCATAAGACAAAACTCAGGAGGAACCCATTCACCAGGAGGAGTGAAGGAGAACCTTCGGAGACTTCAAAAATATTCTAAGTCTGAGAATTTAAAAGCTCAGGAGGAAGAGCATTGTCACTCATTAGATCATGGAGGAGAATAAGCAACCTTCTAATCAAATACATAGGTGTGGGCACTGACATTGCGTATGTCTAGAGAGGGAAGACTCATGAAAGTCTAAATGAATGGTGGATATTCCTCAAGGGGAAACACCGATTCAACCATAGAAATTGATTGGGAGGAGGAACAAGATTCGTTGATCGGTGGCGAGGAACATTTCACCATATCGACAACTGGGAACACAAGGAGCAAGAGCCATAACTCTCGACCAAAGAAATCCCCAAAAGATCTTAGTTTTCAAATCGTCAGAGGCTCTGCAGTGAGGGGCGCTTCAACATTCAGAATTTGGAAATCGAGTGGAGGAGTAAACATACCTTGTGTAGGGTAAAGTCGTGAAATGTGAAATGCTAAAACAATCGTAGTCGTCGGCCTGAGATTGATCTAGGCCATAGATCTGACGTGTCGTGATTTCAACTTTAGGGAAGGAAGAGTTGAGCATGCCTTGTGGAGGAAGGGGTGGTCACGAGCGTGTGGTCACGTGAACATAAGAGAGGGAGGAACCCACCCTCCATTAGCCCTCATCAGATTTTGGGACTTGGAGAGTCAAGGGCTCGCTACATCGGAAATCTTGAAATGTGAAGCACCTTTTGGGACGCACCTTTTGGGCTAAGTCTGTGGATATGCCTATGGTCACGAGAAGTGGGGAGTTTAATCTTGGTGCTTAGTTGCGTGGAAAAAACAAAGAGAAAGGACCTATGGTTTTTGTGTTAGAGGTTCTCTTTTGGGACCAAGAGAACCGTTCCGGCTCCAGAATCAAAGATCCTGACTGGGAGGCCGCGCAACCCTCAGGAGGGATAGGGCGTCTGCATCAGGTGGTATCAGAGTTGATTGTTCTTTGTCTCTATACTTCAGGTGAAAAATAAAGAGGAAGAGACAGAGAAATCGGAGTTGTACTCTGTGTGTGACAAGCAGTCAACACAATGCTGCCAAGGAGATGAGAGGCACCTTTATCGAACCATGTTGTAGAGAGGGAGATGCGAGATCTTTGTTCCAGATTGGAAACAATGGAAGTAGTGAAAAGAAGAGCACCTGACACTAGGGATGTCAGCAATGCAGAAAGTGAAGAGGTTAAGGTTGAAGAAGCTGCATGAGAGGATGCTATAGAGGGAGGTTTTCTAAAAGCATTTGCCAGATTGGGAGGCGGAGCTAAAATATATGTTCCCATATATGAGGGAAATATAGATGTTGAAGAATTGATGGACTAGATAAGGTCCATGTACAAACACTTCGACCATGAATCTGTCGATGAAGAGAAGAAGGTGAAGCAGGAGGTCACCATGCTAAAATGGTATGCAGCGTTGTGGTGGGACGAACTGCAGGCTGAGATAAGAAGTAAAGGAAAATAAAGGATAAAGAGTTGGGACATAATGTTAGCCAAGATGAAGGCTAAGTTCATACCCAAGGTCTATCGGATCAATCTGTTCAGGAAGCTACATAACCTAAGACAGAAAGGGATGACGGTTAAGGAGTACACAGACAAGTTCTACCAGCTGAACATCAAAATTGGACAACGAGAGAGGGATGAAGAGAAAGTCACCAAATATATAAATGGCTTGAGATATGAGATCCAGGACGAGCTTAGCATGATGTCAGTCAGAACTATGGAGGATGCTTATCAGTTTGCGCTGAAGGAAGAGGATAAGTTAACCAGAAAACAAAGTCAGTGAGGAAGAGGTAAAAGAAAGGGATTTAACCATGACAGAGCACATCAGTCTAGGGATGAGGCTAAGAAACCACACAATCATTCAAAACAAGGAGGAAGTTCTAGGGAAAGATAGGGTGGTGGAAGAAACTCTTTTAGAGGAAGAGGTAGAGGAGGAGTAAGATGTTATGCTTGTGGAAAGATAGGACACATGTCTTCGTAATTCCCCGAGAAGAAAAAAGAAGGAGGAGGAGAATCTCACATTTCAGAAGCCCGGCAAAGAAATGTTGAAGCAGAGGGAGCAGAGGATGGAGCATCCCTAATGTTGAGAAAAGTTCTCTTGAAACCAGAGGCATAAATTGAAAAGCCAGTACAGAGAAACAGTCTCTTCAGGACAGCTTGCAAGACTAAGGACAACTTATGCAAGGTGATTGTTGATAGTGGGAGCAATGACAACCTAGTATCCATAGAGATGGTGGAGAAATTGGAGCTGAAGACAACTGCACATCCAAATCCATACAATGTCTCATGGTTGCAAAGAGGACACCAGGTAATGATTACTAAACAATGCATGGTTGAAATGAAGATAGGAGGTTATAAAGATGAAATCCTATGTGATGTAATCCCCATGGACGTATGCCATATTTTGTTGGGAAGACCATGGTAGTTTGACAGAAATTCCATTCATGATGGGAGGAAAAACACATATACATTAGATAAGAATGGTAGGATGCATATGTTGCTACCAATGGAGGAGAACAGAGTAAAGGAGGAATCCAACACAAACATACTTCTCATGAATGGGAAGGAACTCCTGAAAGAGGTCAATGAAGAAGAAGAGATGCAGTTCATTGTGGTGAGGAAGCCCATAGTCATCCTTACGAGTACATCAATGGGTGATTTCCTTGAAGAAGTTCAGGAGATGCTGGATAATTTTGTTGATATATTGGTGGATGAGCTGCCAAAATCATTGCCACCCATCAGGAGTATCAGTCATCATATCAACTTGATACTAGGAGGAAGTCTATCGAACAAAGAAACGTACAGATTAACACCTCGAGAGAATGAGGAGGTGAAGAACCAAGTCCAAGAATTTCTAGACAAAGGTTTGGTCAGATAAAGTTTGAGCCCATGCGCAGTACCAACTATGTTGATCCCAAAGAAAGATGGAGGATGGAGAATATGCATAGAAGAGAGAGCCATCAACAAGATCACAATCAGGTACATATTTCCTTTTCCAAGAATGGATGATTTAACGGATTCCTTAAGTAGAGAAAATTTATTTTCTAAGATAGATCTGACAAGTGGATATCACTAGATCAAGATGAGAGAAGGTGATGAATGGAAAACAGTCTTTAAGACAAACGAATATCTATATGAGTGGATTGTTATGCCATTTGGCTTAACAAATGCCCCAAGTATTTTTATGAGGCTGATGAATGAAATTATGAAATATTTCATCGACAAATTCGTAGTCGTATATCTGGATGACATACTGGTCTTTAGCAGGACTAAAGAGGAACATTTGAGGCACCTAACGCTAGTAATGAAGAGGCTACAACAGGAGAAGTTGTTGATCAATTTGAAGAAGTCCTATTTTATGAAGACATAACTCATTTATTTGGGTTTAATGATCTCTTCAAATGAACTGAAGATGGATCCATAGAAGGTTAAATCAATCAGAGAATGGTCGTCACCAAGAAGCATGTTCGAGGTAAGGAGCTTCCATTGATTAGCGAGCTTCTATAAGAAGTTCATTAGATACTTCAGTGGAATTTGTGCGCCAATGATGGATACAGTGAAGAAGCAGCACAAGTCCTTTAAATGGACAAAGGAGGCCGAAAGGAGCTTCAATATACTGAAGGAGAAGATGACAGAACAACTAGTTCTGATCTTGTCGAATTTTGAGAAGACATTTCAGGTAAGATGTGATGCAAGTGGAGATGCAATAGGAACAGTTTTGAGTCAGGATAATAGACCTATTGCCTATTTCAGTGAGAAGTTGAATGAGACTAAGAATAAATACTCCACATATGACAAGGAGTTCTATGCCATAATTCAATCATTGAAGAAATGGAGGCATTATCTTGTCCCGTAAGAGTTTGTCTTGCATAGCGATAACCAAGCTTTACAATTCATAACCAGACAGGAAAAATTGAATTAGAGGCATGAAAAATGGGTTGAATTTATTCAAAATTTTACTTTTGTCATAAAACATATTGTTGGGAATGCTAACAAGGTTGTTGATGTGTTAAGCAGGAGATGTTTGATCATGCAGGAATTCCAGGTGAAGACCTTGGGTTTTGAACACCTTAAGGACATGTATCATGATGATGCAGATTTCAAGGAGGCCTATGAAGCATGTACAAGCCTTGTACTGAGAGATATAAATTAGTGGAAAGAGTCTATGGTTCAAGAAGGATTGTTTTTCATAGGAAATCAATTATGCATACCAAGATGCTCAATGAGGGACAATCTTCTGAAGGAGAAGCATAGTGGAGGATTGGTTGGACACTTCGGCCATGATAAAACATTTTCACAGTTGAGAAGTTCATATTATTGGCCAGGTATGAGAACGAAGGTGATAAAGTTTGTGAACAGATGTAGAATCTGCCAACATGCAAAGGGGAAAAGACAAAACACTGAATTGTATCAACCATTACCAATACTAGAGAGGCCTTGGGATGTAATAAGCATGGATTTTATGTTGGGATTATCAAGAACACAAAGAGGATTCGATTCCATATTTTTGGTGGTGGATAGATTTTCAAAGATGGCACGTTTCATCCCATGCCAGAAGACCAATGACGCAATGCATGTTGCATATCTATTTTTCAAATAAGTTGTGAGACTTCACGGCCTACCCAAGAGCATTGTCTCAGACAGAGACACAAAATTTGTTGGTCACTTTTGGAGGAAGTTGTGGAAGAATATGGGGATAGATTTGTCCTTCAACTCATATTATCATCCTCATATGGATGGGCAAACTAAAGTGGTAAATAAAATTTTGGGGAATTTATCAAGGAGTCTAGTTATCGAACATCATAACCAGTGGGATCAAATTCTACCACAAGTAGAATTTGCATACAACGATTCACCAAACAAGAGCACTAGAAGGAGCCCATTCCAAATACTATATGGAATGAAACCAAGGGGAGTATCTGAGTTGAGAGACTTGGAACAGGGTGATATCAGGAGCGTTGGAGTAGAGGATTTTGCTGCGGAGATGGAGAAACTCCATAGCCAGATCAAAGGACAGTTGGAGAGTTCTAACCAGAAATACAAGCACATAGCTGATCAACATCGCAGGGAACTTTAATTTGAAGTAAGAGATCAGGTTTTAACACATCTCAGGAAGGAAAGGTTCCCTAGGGGAACATACAACAAGTTGAAGATGAAAAAGATAGGACCCTGCAAGATCTTGAGGAAGTTTGATACAAACGCCTATGAGATTGAGCTACCAAATCATGTGGGTATTTCACCCATATTAAATTTTTTAGACCTATATCCATATAGGAAATATGAAACAGAAGGGTCAGAAGCTCATGGAAAGATTCAGTGGGAGAAACAGATGCATGTGGCAGAAAAGTCGCAGATGGAGAAAATTGTTGATCAGAGGATTGGTAAGAAGACCAGAAGGAAAACCTATTTTGAGTATCTGGTCAAATGGAAGGGACACCCAATCAAAGATGCCAATTGGGAAAATGAAACTGCTATCCAAAAGCAGGTAAAATCAATAGAGGATCTCATGGAAAGGAGTCCATGAAATTTTTTCAAGGGGATTATGATGCAAGAGCATCGTTGGAAAGCACACAAAGGTAGGACCACTTGGCGCGTGAGATTTCTTCCGGAACTTCAATGTTGGAAGTTGCAGCAAATTTTAAAATCTGCCTTAACTTAGTGCTGGAATTTACCTTTGCAGGCATGCTTGAACCAATGTTGATTTTTACCCTTTGAGGCACATTTTGAAAATCGTAAACAGAGCAGTAGTTTCCACTACGGATCTGGAATGTGACTGAACTAAGATAGCATAGTATGAATTTTAGAGTAGGCAAGTAGCGAGGGAAACCCTAAAAATATTTTTGAGTTAAGTAGAAGTTTGTATGCCCAGATAGGAGAGGTGCAAGATAGGGGAGAATAGTGTAAGGGGACTACAAGTTAGCATAAGCCTCAAGCTTTCAAAGCTATTGTAATCAGAATATGTTTTGTAGCCGTTTTGGCACTTGTGAATATAACAGAGGTAAAATTGATCCAAATGTATGAAGTGTGAATTGTGTTTGAAATCTTTGTTATTTTTGTGTTTGTGAACAAGGGAATGAATCTCCATATGAGAGAATGAAACTGTGAAGGTTGGCCTCTTTCATTTTCAATTTTATTTCTTCATCTAAAGCTCTGCAAGGTGTTCATCGAGTCGAAGAGGAGAACACCAGGAGATCGGGAGGAATTTCTCTGTGATAAATCCCATAGATATGAGCTATCGAGATCCCTTAGACGCAAGGAGATCGTGGGAAATCGAAATTCTGCAGCAGACAAAGATCAGGAGGAATAACACTTTAGAGAGTGTTATCTAGATTCAGGAACCCATTCACTAGGAGTAGTGAAGGCGAACCTTTGAAGACTTAGAAAATCTTCTAAGTCTGATAAGTTAAAAGCTTGGGAGGAAGAGCATTGTCACCCGTTAGACCACAGAGGAGAATCAACAACCTTCTGATCAAAGAAAGAGGTGTGGACATTAACATTTCATATGTCCAGAGAGGGAAGACTCATGAAAGTTTGAACAGACGATGGACACTCTTCAAGATGAAACACCGATTCAACCATAGCCATTGATTGGAAGGAGGAACAAGATATGTTGATCGGTGGTGAGAAACATTTTTCCATATCAGCAACCAAGAACACAAGGAGCAAGAGCCAAAACTCTCGACCAAAGAAATCCCTAAATGATATGAGTCATCAGATCATTGGAGGCTTGGATTTGTTGATATCCAGTGCGGGGTGCTTCGACATTTTGCATTCGACAATTGAGTGGAGGAGTAACCAGACCTCATTTCAGGGAAAGTCACGAAATGCAAAATGATGAAACAATTGTAGTCGTCGGCCTAGGATTGATCTTGGTCATAGATCTCATGTGCCATGATTTTGGCATTCGGGAAGGAGGAGTTGAGCGCGCCCTGTGGAGGAAGGGGTGGTCATGAGCGCATGTTCACGTGAACATAAGAGAGGGAGGAAACCACGCTCTGTTAGCCCTCACCGGCTTTTGAGACTTGGAGTGTTGAGGGGTTGCTACATTGGGAACCCCAAAATCCTGAAACATGAAGTGCCTTTTGGGACACGCCTTTTGGGCTAAGTCTGTGGCCATGCCTACGATCATGGGAGGTGGGGATTTTAAGCCTGGAGCTTGGTTGCGAAAAAAAAAAAAGAGAAAGGACCTATGGTTTTAGTGTTAGAGGTTCCCTTTTGGGACCAGGAGAGTCATTCTAGCTCCAGAATCAAGGATCCTGACCGGGAGGTTGCCCAACCCTCAGGAGGGATAGGAGGTTTACATCAGGTACCTTCACCGGAGATGACATTCCCTAAGTAGTGAATCTTCGATTGATAAAATGACCATTGAGACAATTTGCCATACAATTTGTGCTCTCGCAGACACTGTAGTACCAAGCACAAGTGCTCTTCATGCTCCTCCATTGTCCGAGAATAAATCAAGATATTGTCAATGAATACTTGGATGAACGTGTCCAAGTACTCGTGAAACACCCTGGTGATCAAACTCATAAATAACTCTAGGGCGTTTGTCAGTCCAAACGGTAAAAAATTAAACTCGTAATGTCCAAAACTTGTCTTTAAGGTGGTCTTAGGGATGTCATCCTTCTGGATGACATCATGTAGGGTCTGAGGCATCAGAATCCTAACCTTTGCATGTATGCTGACATTAAGGCCAAACAAGAACCTGTTGACCTTAAGTTTCTCACTATTAATGTGTGGAGCATACCGAAGTAACTCCATAAAATGGGCCTCGTACCCGGGGACTGTACGATCGCGCTATCGTAAGGCGTCAAACTCATTGAGATGATGGTCAATGAATTCCTATGATAGGTACCTCTCTTAGAACCATTCTTCAAACAATTTCCATTACACATCTTCGACGGCTATGTTCATTTTTGGTAGGAGTCTCTTCCACCATAGAAGAGTGCTCCCCTTCAGTTGAAATACCGCCATGTGGACCTTCATGTTGGAGGTATAGTTGCAAACTGCAAACCGCATCTCCATATTCTCCAACCATCACTCGACGGCTGCGCCGTCTGGGGAACCAAAGAACTCAGGAAATTTGACCTTCTCGAGTTCGTGATGAATGCTACCAGTACCAACTGGAGAGCGCAGTGGACCCTCAGGGGGTGTTGGCGCCCTGGCCTCATCTCTATCCAAATGGTTGATCAGTGCCTCAGACATGGGCTGAAAATACCTCATCAGCCCAACCACATCACCCACTGGTATCTTCTCCTACCCGAAAACCTGTTTGTCTTCCTGGGGGTTAGACCCCTTAGGCATGGATGCTACTAGAGGTGTCGCGCTTCCTCCCCTAGCACCTCATCGCCTTCCTCCATGACATCCTCTAACCATGATTACCTACAAGAATACAAGTCAACTTAATTAACAACATTATAATCAAATATCATATCAACAAAATCTGTAGTGTTCCCAAGTCGCGGGTAGAACCTCGCTCTGATACCATATGTAACGTCCCGATTCGTTATGAATACAAGTGAAAAGGTGCATTTTTTTTCTCAATATATAACATACACAACCGATGGATTGAAAACAACCATGATTTATCGAGAGGGGGATCATCTAAAGGAAAAAAAATTATCCATAGATTTTGATCGAGCTATAGTTCATAATCCTTCTGAAAGATTTAATAAACTCTTTTTGTCAATACTCCTTTTATTCCTTGAGGTGTTCCTATAGAAAGATCTATGTAAGGAATCCATTGGATATTTGATAGCCTCCTTGCTTTAGGCCAAAATGAAAGATTCCAACAACTAAAGTGGGTATCCCTCATTAGTAAAGATATTCTTTTTAATCTCAAAAGCACTCAAATGTTAAACATTTTGTTTTAAAGAGAGAATTAATTGATTAAATAAAATGTAGAGAATTATAATGCAATATTATTATATTCACGAGCATATCTATCTTGACAACTAATACACATATAATGAACCAATTATGGCAATTTCATAATAGACATATAAGGAACCAATTATGACAATTTCGTAACAAACAATTATTTCAAGTACCAATAAGAGTGTTATTCATTGATATTGAAATATTAACAAATATATCCCAAAAAGGAAAAAGGTATGGTAATAGAAAAAGATGTGGTAATGTTTAACATTTATTGACCATAAATGAAAGCATACTAGCGTTCAAAAGTTACAAGTTCAATCCTAGAATCCTAAGGGAGAACTTCAAATATTTTCAAAGAATGATAAGATATTAATCTCATAAAAAGGCGTGTAGCATGTGACTACGCAGTCAAGAGACATGTAATATCACAGCCAATTATATATATTAAAATCACACTGCAATTTCACTCAAATTGAGGTAAAATAAAGTAAGGTCGCAGTCAAAAGAACAGGAAATTCGGGTAAACTGGCCGATTAAATCCACCATCAATGAATATATTTGAGGAAAATCGTAGGCAAAAATATAGGGGATCAAGTTGTCAAGCAACGGATGAAATCGCAGTGTGTATTATAAGATATATACGAAATAAAAAAAATTGGGCGAATAAGATAATACCGTCTTATTAAAGGTATAGGGTATCTATAGTGTATAATAAAACAAAAGGTGTAAAAGCAATCTGAAAAATATCAGTTTAACTGTAGGACTCAATATTTCACCGCCAACAAACGAAGGACCCGTTGTCCATTAATCAATGAGGACTCAAGGCTTCTCCTTAAACGCTACAATTATCATTCAGAATAATTATAAATTTGTCAATCAATCATTGTCTATCATTATCACTTCCACTAAAAAGAGGTCAACAATTCATTGGGTTTTCCCATCAATTCGCTGAGTTTTAGGAATTAAAAACCGTTGATTTCTATCCTCCAAATCGTTGGGTTTCATCGAAAAAAAATGATGAGTTTTACCATAAAAAAAAATCTTCGATTTTAACATTAAGGCGAAGGTACAACCCGTTAAATGATAACACAGGTTTTAAAAGTGGGATTGTTGTATCATTATCGACCTTGTTGAGGTGTAAAAAAAAAGCAATGAGGATAAGAATGTGGTTTAATGGGGACAATCCAAATCGTTTACTATCATATAACAACTCAAATACCGCCTGCCTATTCCATTCCATGAAAACGCAGCAGGCATATAATTCCAGGATGTCAAATAAACGTAGGCTGTCAAACGCAGGTTGTATAATTAATGTTAAAAAATACCGGAGGTGAACAAATAACGAAACCGCGGACATATTAAGGAGATAACAGTGACATTGTCTATTACTGAGCGTATATTAAAGAAAGTCAAAAACCATATTAAAGAACCATATCATTGTCCATTTCTAAAAACAAATTCGTTGTACATATTAACAATTGTTCTTTGATAGGATCGTTATAAACATATTAAAGATGGTTGTCTTTAGATTAGAGATCAATGTTTGTAACATATAAGATACATGCTATGGTTGGCTAACATTTATAAAAATTGTTTGTGTAGATAATACAAAAATAGTTGTCCAAAAATCGTTGTGTAAACATTCATTTCAAAGGAGAATTTAAATGCCACAAAATCTATAGTAAATGGTCAAATCTTAGAAATCCCTCATCAATAATTGCTCCCAAAAATCTCAGTAATTTCGTTCACAATAAAAATGCTATCAATAGTAAAATTTAAGGGGATTCGCTGAGTGAATTTTTGGGTAGGATGCAAAGAATATCCATAACCGAAAATGCAGGGATAACTTGGTTTAATGCAGAGATATACATTCGCACGGTAAAACACAGAGGGTAACCATTTAGAAAAGAATCAATCAAGGCAGAAAAATCAATCACAAGAAAGCCCAAGACCAATCGCTCAACCATGAATCAATCAAATCAAAAAAATGAATCACAAGAAGGCGCAAGATCAATTGCTCAGGCATGAATCAATCAACAGGGGTAGACAACTGGGAGAAAACATCATTCACTCATCATCCACACACAAAAAAGAAGGGCATTAGAATCTATAGGTCGCTATGCACCAAACCGATGACCGTTGATTCGGCTCTTGGCCAACTGCTCAGGTGTGGACTGATGATCTAGGGATGAGGATGAAAGATAAAGAACAAACTCTTCAAATAATCAATACAACAAATACGATAGTCATCACAATCAGGGATCGGGTTGCCCATGAAATCAATTCAATGCAGCGAGCATAAAGCTATGATGACATTAAGTTATTGATTAAAAATGCTGAGTAAAACACAATATTTACACAATGTAATTATAGTAATGAAGGCGCAAGAAAAATATTAATCTATCATTAAAGATAAACCTATGGGTACCATAGCCCAAGTCGATCGCTCTGAGTCGTTGTCCTGTGCACACACCATCCATCTCCCGCTTGCCGACCAATGTGAATTTCTCGATACCTCCTATCCAACGCTAGGGGTACTCTTCTTCCCCCTTATCCACCCTAGTTGCAAAGGGGCCACACACACTATCACAAAGAACAACTAGCTACTAGTTCGCCTCGCAATGCCAACCTGGATATCCCCACTCCCACAAGATAAGCTAGTCAAGTCAAAACTTCTGCAGCGTAACATTACACATAAAGGAAGAGATCCATACTCCTCCTCCTCCATCCTTTATATAGATTTTCTAAGTTATTTCTTTCTCAAATTCTCATTTAATTTATTTTTCGTTAATTTAATTCAGAAAAAACCTCCCCTGTACACATGTCACCCATCCCCTTAGTTTCACGAGAAAAGAATTTCATTAATTATTTAATTACTCCTATTTCCCTCATCCGCCTAAAAGCATTCCTAAAATCACTCATAGGTGTCCCCATATTCCCTTACACATTTTAATGTCCTACGCCCTTACTAAGTTCCTAGTTGAGTTCAATTTAGAAAGTTCTTAAAGGAAAGATTCCTTACCAAGTTATTCATTTTGTTCTTTCCTTATGTTTCCCTTTTTCTTCATGTTTCCCCTTTTCCCCTTAGTTTCTTAATTCTTTTATGTTTCCCTCTTTTGTCTTTTTACCTAAACTCAAATTATCAAGTGTAGAAAAATTGCCTTTTACCCCTTTTTCTTTTTAATTAATAAATTTTAATTAGCATATTTAACTAAACAATCATTTCCCCCCTTTTAAAAAAAAAATATTTAATCCCCCAAATTAATTTGATTTTAATAAATTAATTGAATTTATTACCCCCTTCTCATCACATGTTTAAAGATGGTTATTATTATTATTATGTTTTTTTCCACAAGTATCACTTAGACCTATATTTTATCTTCCTAGGATGGGCGACATTTTTATTCGGGAGATTGATTTTAAATCTTTCTTATCACATAATCGTTCTAAGCCCATAGGGGTTTATTCACTTATTATTAACAACACAACATTCCCTTCAGGACTCACTAGATTCTCCAAGGGTGTCACTCACCTCATTCTATTTCTCTTGCGAGACGTGCCATTCAAGATGCACTACGTGCTCCAAGAGTGTTACTCGCCTCTTTTTGTTTTTTTTGTGCGACATGCCCTTTACGATGCACTATGTGCTCGAAGGGTGCCACTCGCCTCTTGAATGACTTGGTAGACATAAAAAACCTATGGATTTAATACTCCGCCAGGTGATCTTGTGGGAGACTAAGGGCCTCTGAAGAATAGGGCCCCCTTCTTATTGAGCACCCATTAGAATCATCATGAGTGACTATCGCAGTCTTCCCTCATGACATCGTGGGTCTTATCGATCTAGGTAATTCTTAACCTATAGTTCGACCCATGGTGGGGGTTCTAGTAGGCTGTGACAGGGTTGTTGTCCACACCTCTCTGTTGGATCACTGAGAGGGGAGGTGAATCACTAATGACGTAATTATAATCATTTTTCTTCAAATGTTATATCAATGTAGGATTATTATCCAATAATGAGAAGTAATAAATAAAGAATCACACACATACACAGTACACCAGTGTTTTACATGGAAACCCAAATCAGGAGAAAACTACGGAATGTTTTTTCTTATATGTCTTGAAGAATTACATTCATTGGAAGCACCAACTTCCTTTGTTTTCCAGCTACAATTGGAAGGAGGCTCCAACCCCCTAGTTTCTCAGGCTACAACCTGAGGGAAGCTCCAACTCCCCAAATCTCTTGCTACAACCAGAAGGAAGCTACAACCCCCAATGTTCTCTGGCTACAACCACATGTCCTTGGCCCATCCTACCACCCTGAAGTAAAAGTAGAATGATGGAACCACTGTTACACTATCATTGTGAGATATATCGCTGTAAACCTGTAGCAATAAATCTGAACCATGCATCAACCATGCATCGACCTGTAATCAACCTATACCATAAACAAGTGCATCAACCATGCACCAACCTGTAATCAACATGTACCATAAACAAGTGCATCATCCAAGCACCAACCTGTAATCAACCTATACCATAAACAGGTGCATCAACCATGCACCAACGTGTAATCAACCTGCACCATAAACAAGTGCATCCAACCATGTTCCAAGTATGTACCAATCATGTGTCAACTACTCATCAACTATGACTCATCAATATGTACCAACATCATCAACTATACACCTCATGTATGTGCGCCAACTCATCAACTACTT
>ML776848.1:372024-392568 GCA_009831015.1 Picea engelmannii | reverse complement strand
CATGTATGTGCACCAACTCATCAACTACTTGTCTCAACCATGTACTCAACATGTACCTCAACCAAAAGCCCTCATCAATTTCATCATCCAAATATGATTTGTATCTTTTTAATAGACCTGGTGTATATGATCACATTCCTTCAAACCTTCCTTATCTTTAAAAACAAGAGACTAACATTTTCATCAAACTTTTCTTTAGTCTCACATGCCTAGTTTTGGATTAGTCAACAACCCTAACTTGAAGTAATCATAACTTTGAACCTGTAACGTATAAATCTCTGAAACTGATAAAAAATGTTCTTTAATTTATTTTATACAATTCATCAAAGTGGCACTACTTGGAAGCTCTCACAAAAGGAGTTATAGCAAAAATGGCATACCTTACTAAATTTTGTCTTATTCTAGAGAGCGACCTTGTAGACTGTGCCCCACACCAAACATTTGATGAAATGATATGAAACTATTACACAACATACTATAGACTGTAAACTAACCAACACAATTAGTCTCACTAAATTTGGATCTATTATCAATAAGTTATGATGTTTTTACCTGAAACACCTGATTCTGACTAGTTTCAAGACTGACCACAAAACCTATTTTCCACAGAGTGTAACTCCCAAAATACAATGATCCACAAGATGAATTTTTAACCACGGATACTTGGATATGTTTTCTCACTTGAATAGCAATTTTAGGATATGAATCATTATATAAAACAATTTACAATGAAAATGGTGAGATGACTGGAAAATAACATACCTTAGAAAGCACCATCAAAAGAATTTATCCTTCCTTTCATTTCGACCTTCCTTTCTTCACTTTCCTCAGAATTTTGTCTTAGATATCATTTTTATACCTCAAAAACCTATAGATATTCAATATGCTCAAGTGTGTTTCAAATGAGAGAGCCTTGCCTCTTATTTATACTCTCCAAGTAGCTTCCTTAAAAACATCTTCTAGGTCACTTGGCTCCACTTTCGATATTTTAGGGTTGGGTCCACTTCTAATTTATCCATTAAAATATTTATTGAAATAATTTATTTTTTATTCACTTTGAATTATAATACACTCATCACTTCACTTTATTATTTAGCTTTTAAAATCTCTTAAACCACTTTGATTACTTTGACCATTTGGGGCTTCTAGATGACATATGAGGGTCCTCCAACTTCGTAAGGCCATAACTCTCAAACCGTGAGAAGTTATGTGATGTTATACATACCACCAGAAATGGAATGACATGTACTATCCATATAGAATAGTATTATCTAAAAATATATCATAACTCATACTGTTACCCATTAAACAAACTTGGGTCCATTACCCACCGGAAATGACATGACAAGAACTATCCATCTAGGATAATTTCCCTGAAAAATTCACTTTCCTTCATCTCATTATTACACAATTAAGCATGGGTTCTCTTACTCCACAAAGCGTCTTTTTCTGAGGGATTTAACCATAAGGGGACCACTTTGGATTTCATCCATATCTACTTCTTATCAACCATGACAAAAAAATAATGAGTCATATTTACATCAAACACTATTCGGTCCATTACCCAAAACTTTGTGGTACAGGTCTTTCTTCAAGGGTTGACATCAATGAAAACCAACCTTAATCAAAACTCTCCCTCAAAATCTCTGGTTATCGTGCATGACCCCTCTACTCCACATGTGAGTTTGGTCGGCAAGCTATTGTTAGCGTGCATCATCAACGGATCATGTCAGAAATAAAATTCATAATCATAACATCTAATCAGATGTACATATGTCATATGTACAACAATCAAACCCCAATAGTCCACTCCCTTACTCGATCTAGACTCCAAGGGTTTCATCAATGCCTCTGCATCCTCGAGGTCCAAAATCCTGCACACTCGGGACAACCGAGTCAATAACACCTGTCTATGTCAATACAACAAGATAGCATGTCATCATATCCATAATGCCTCATAATCATAATTAAACGTCCAATAGTATAAGAATCTGGATCACTTGCAAGCAAGTGTCCTCAAAGAATAAGTTCGGTTAGTGCGTGCAAGAGTGGAATGTTATAGACGACCTTAGAATGAATGATGTGAGAAGTAAGAATTAAAAACAATTTTTCCCTGATAAAAATGGCGCCCAGCCTAGTGAAATTAAAATTTAGGTCTAAGTGACACTTGTGGTCAAAAATAATAATCATAATTAAACATGTAACTAGAAAGGGGTAAGAAATTAAATTAATTTACTAAAATCAAATTTTATTGGGGGATTAATAGCGAAATGATTGTTTTATCTACATATGCTAATTAAATTTTATTAATTAAAAAGAAAAATGGGTAAAAGGTGGTTTTTCTACACTTTCTATTTGAGTTTTAGTTAAAAAGGGAAAAGAGGGAAACTTAAAAGAAATAGGAAACTAAAGGAAAAAGTGGAAACATAAAGAAAAAGGGAAATGTAAGGAAAAATCTGAATTTGTAACTTAGTAAGGAATCTTGCCTTTAAGAACTTACTAATTAGGAACTTAACTAGGAATTAGTAAAGGCGTAAGTCATTTAAAATGTGTAAGGAAATATTGGGACACCAAGGAGCATTTTTGGAATGCTTTTTGGTGGGTGAGGGAAATAGGAATAATTAAATAATTAATGAAATTAATATCTGGTGCAACTAGGGGGATGGGTAACATGTGTACGAGGGAGTTTTTTTCTGATTAAATCAATGAAAAAGAAATTAAATGAGAATTTGGGAAAGAAATCACTTAAAAACTCTATAAAAAGGATGGAGGAGGAGGGGTATGGATATGATCTTTTATGCATAATGTTATGTTGCTGAATTTTTGTCTTGACTGACTTATCTTGTGGGAGTTGGGATACCCATCTCAAATAACGAGTTGTAGCTCAACCTCGTGAGGCGAGTTGGGTCCTAGTTGTTCTTTGGTATAGTGTGTGTGGACCCTTTATGGCTCGAGGGGCTAAGGGGGAAGAAGAGTCCCCTAGCATTGACTAAGACATATCATTTAGGTCACATCAATCAGCAAGCGGAAGTTGGACTGGGCGCGTGGGACAAAAACTTCTAAGCAATTGCATTTGGCTAAGGTACACTGGTCTAATTGTTACTTGCAATGAATTTAAGTTTAATCATGTTATTTCTCCGTGCTCATTTAAGATTTCATTTCCATGCACTGTCTTGCACCTACCTCCCTTCGATATTGTAATTCCCTTGATTGTTGTTTTCTGATGGATTCCCTTTGGCAAACCCCAAATTTTGATTTCATTGGCTCATTTGTGTGGGTTTTAACGATTATTATGAAGATTTTGTGCTTTATATTCCGCCCTTATCCCTAGGTCATCAGTCCATTTTTGAGAAGTTGGCGAGGAGCCAGATCGATGGTCGTCACTTCAGTGTTTAAAGATCTATAGATTCTAATGCCCTACTTTTCTATGCATGGATTATGAGCGAAGGATCATTTTTGCCCAACCATCTACCTTACTTCTCTCTGCGTTGATTGATTCAAAGTTGAATGATTGGTCTTGCACTTTCTTGTGATTGATTTCTTCTATGTTTTGGATGGTAAAAATCTGCATTTTGATTGATGAATCCCATCGGTAAATCTCATCATTTTAATATGTTAATGTCTACGCTTATTTTTCTGTGTCTATGTTTTGTTTTCTACCATTCGTTGAAAACGAATTTACACCTGTATTAGACTACTAATTTACCATTTCTTGACTGTGAATTTACACTCCTTTATTTTAATGCGTTTTTTATGTCGTGACTGCTCTTGTAAGTTATAGGGACTGTGTTTTTATTTACTTATGGAGGCATTTTCCCTCCTTTTAAATCTTTGTGTCCTTACTAGAAGTCATGGATGTGATTTCCTTTAACAAACAACCCTTCATTATTAGACTTTGATGTAGTGGCTTATTACAACGATTATATTTACCTTGAATTCCTATGTTTTTACACTTGAACCACAATGATATTCTTTACTTGAATGCCTGTGTGTTTACTATGCAAGGGTAGCATTTTTGGTTGTGCATTGGTGGTGTTTATACTGTGTGAGATGGGGGCATGTTTATTGTGTGCTGTCCAGCGATCCACTTTTATCGGCATTTAGTCACCCTGTGATTTCATCTCTATTGTGCCAACTTATCATTTATGCACTCTGCGTGTCACTTACACTCTGACAAACCTCAATTTCTAGCAATTTAGTGACAACACTTTTTATAGTGAGTATGGATAGTAATGTATCTATAGTGAATAAGGATAGCACTATTACCCAACGTTTTCAATGTGGTAGAGAATTATATATTGTAGTGTTTTAGTTATGGTAGCAATTTTTTTTTTATAAACATAGATACACACTGCGAATTTGTTATATAAATTTAAAAGACAATGTGTTTATCTAATGGAATAAAGAACAATGGAATGGCATTTTTCTAGACATACTTGGCACATATTTAATGCAGTAATCTCACTTATTTTACTACAAAGCCTTGGCACATATTTATTACAACAATCTCTCATATTTTTCTCACAACAAAAATTTAGACAACGTTTACCCTCACTGTGTCTTACCTATGCTATAATCATTGTGTTTTACATGTGCTTGACTAAGTTTTACTGATGATTATTGACAACTATTTATAACCAATTTTCTGCTAATTTCCTTTTTAAATATTAATCCTTTTAAAAACAACGATTATAGACCAACGAAATCTAATGACAACAACCCCTTTTTATACATTATTATAAGACAAGATTCACAGACAACAAATTATAGTCGATTTATAGCTGATAATTTACAGTCAATTTATAATGTTAATGTGCAGTGAATTTATACAATACAATGACAACGAGTTATACTATGGAATAGGTTCTTAGTATAGATTGGATATTGATAGTTAGGGCATTGTCTGCTCTTGAGACAAGTGTTTTGGTATCGATGTATATCAGTTTCAATTTCATAATTGTCCATTCTATCTGAAGTGTTGTCTTACATTTATATTGATCACACTAATATTTATAAGAATCACTCTTTTCTCTCAAGATCTTCTCCGGGAGACTTGATGAACTCATTTGGTTCATTCCTTCAAACATATTGTTGGGTTATTCTATATGGAAACAATGTTTGTTTTCTTGAATTGATAAGGCTTGGTTTAGCATGTAGTATGACTGTGTTTTAGCATGTAATAATACTAGTAAGAACAATATGATCCTGCTAGTGTCATTAATGGTATGACTGTGTTTTAGCATTGATTGTTGTGAATGAATGATAGCATGTTTTTATGATAACATGTTCATGATTTTTTATTTAAAGTGTTTTTACAGTTGTGTTTATTATTTTATGGGAGAGGGACATCATTGTTGGATATAATAGTTCAAAATTATGATAACATTTATGTTAATAGTAACATTATAGTGGTTCACTCCTCCGTACTTACACCTCATGCCTAACAAATAACAGTTTAAGGTTATTGGTGAGTCGTTTAATAATTCGTGCAATTTAAATCAAGTAATGTCATATTGTGTCTTGTCAACTCATTGCTTGGGTGTGTGGGTATTGTCTTCTTGTTAGTTATTTCAGTCTCCTAGCGCATGGTTTTGTCTTGAGTCTATTGTCTATATAGGTTATGTAGCCCCAGGGTTATTGTCACGTCTATCACCTAGCGACAACATGATTCTCTATGAGGGGATCCTTGCGTGCCCTGTTGGATAGAGGTGAATGATAACTTTGTTAGAGTGTGTGCTTTCCATTGTGGGAATTTGTTCGTTGTAGTTGTTGTCTATTGTCTTATATACGTGTATGGTGTTCATCGTCAGGTTCTGTGGTTTACTATTGTCGTTGTTTCCTTCCTGCCTAAAAACAAAAAACAAATTGCATTTTTTTCTTCACTTATAGTCATAATGGCTTGGGTTGTTACACTGTGCGAAGAACAACATTTAACTTTAGTTTCATGTCAGGTAAAGAGATAACGATTTGGGAAAAAGTCTTGTGCCAAGATATGGAAACCCAAAGATGGAAATGGAAGGGATTTATGAGTTAAAGGACCCCTAAAATGTTGTCAGTCTAAGCGAGTGCAGATTCAAGGAAAGGTATATTCGCATGGACCCATCATTGGGTCTCTCTCTCTCTCTCTCATGCACAGGGTGTTCACATTTCTTTACATAAAGGAGAAAACAAAAAAACAACCATTCCCTCTCTCACACACATTGTGCATACAGTTGTTTGTTGGGTGAAAGGATCAACAAGACAACATGCCTCTAAGAGGATTGGAGTGGGAAGAGACCAGTCATTGCAGAGAAGAAATAGATCATTAAGAGGGTGAAAATTTGTCCAAGGGTTGGGTCAACTTCATCAAGAAAGATGAGACAAAAATAAAATCACAGGGGAAAAAGCTCCATTGTTGGACAATTTTTTCATAGTGCGCAAGGGTTTAATCACATCTAGAAGCGAGAAAAAAAGGAAGGTCCCAGATGCGACAAGTCATAAACATGCAATCAACCATAAATCTTTCTTAAATAAGCAGAGCAATTTCCATTTTATTGAAAAGAACAATCTCAATCGAAATCACCAACTATTATGCTATAATCCATTACAACATTCATCAATATATAAATCCACATACAAATATTTTAACTAATCTACCAATTCAAAAATTTACACATGTGTACTGTAACCAAAGTTGAATAATCCAAAGTAGTTGTCCCACGCTTGTGCTGCATGGAGCGCCTACTTGTTAACCACTGAGACCTCACTGGTACCTCCCTGCCAATGCTAGGGGTACTCTTCTTCCCCCTGATCCCCCTCGACCAAAAAGGGGCCATGCACACAAAGCATATAAAGCTATCTCCCATCTCGCCTCGCAAGGTCAAGATACCAATCTCTAGTCGAGCCAGGCATCCCAACTCCCACAATAAAAATCAATCAAAATATCGGGTTTCCCTACTCCTCCTCCACCATCATTTTTATAGAATTTTCCTAGTGTTTGGTGTCCCAAACCCTCATTAGATTCTTTTTATTGAATTTAATTAAGATAAACCTCCCCTGCACACATGTGACCCGATCCCTTAGTTGCACCAAAAAATAAATTTACTAATTAATTAAATTTTCCTATTTCCCTCACCCACCTAAAAGCGTTCCTAAAAATGCTCCTCGGTGTCCCTTTAATCCCTTACATTTCTTAAATGACTAACACCTTTATTAAACCCTAGTTGAGTTCACAATTAGAAGGTTCCAAAGACTAGATTACCTACTATGTTAGACATTCCCCTTTTCCTTAAGTTTCCCCTTTTCTTCTTAGTTTAGATTTAACAAGTTTAGATATAAACAACCATTTACCCTTTTAATAATTTAATCATTCATTAAAGTTTTACCTTAATTAGTAATGTGTGAATTTTCTTTACCCCCCTTCTTGTTATATGTCAATTTAGTGTGTTTATTCACATGTTCTACTTAGACCTATGTTTTAAATTCACTAGGCTTGGTGATAATTTTTAAGGGAAAATTAGTTATTAAAATTTACTCATGCCATCATTAATTTTAAGGCCGACCAGGTCCTAATGAAGCATGTATTCTAGGTACTCAATTTATTAGCCTACCAGAGTTGAAAATCATGATGTTCCCTTCAAGACACACTACGTGGTCCAAGGGTGCCACCTGCCTTTTGAATGATTTTGGTAGAGGTCGAACCCTTGGAGTCAATACTCTGTCAGGTGACCTTGTGGGAGACTAAGGGCCTCGAAGGAATAAGGACCCTTCCTTATTGCGCACCCCTTAGAATCATCGTGAGCGATTGTCATGGTCTGCCCTCATGACATCATTGGTCTCTCGAACTAGATAATCATTAACCTACAGTTTGATCCATGGAGGGAGTGCTAGTAGGCTGTGGCAGGGCTTCTTCCACACCTCATGCATGACCCCTTTACTCCTAATGTGAGTCTGATTAGCAAGATATCGTCTACGGCATCCATCAATGAAATGTGTTAGCGATAACGATCAACATTATAATATCTAGTCATATGTCACATATGTAATATAAAAACATTCAAACCATAACCGTCCACTCCCTGAATTGATCTAGAGTCCAAGGATATCCATCGATTCCATTCGCATCCTCAAACATTAAGTATCCTGCACACTTGGGAAAACCAGTCAATAACACCTATCCATATAAATATCATAAAATAACATATCTTCAAATCCACAAACCTCATCATGATCCATAATCGAATCATTCAATCATATAGTGAATCGGATCACTTGCACATAAGTGTCCACAAGAATAAGTCACATCGAGTGCACAAGAGCGAGATGCTACAATCAATACTTTGATTTTTCTTGATTTTATTTTTTCAACGTAGATGAGATAGTCTTTCATCATTTTTTTTATAATACTCAATGTGACATTATTGGTGTATTAATTGACTAATCAGTTAGTAGTTTTGCGATAAGGTTGGTTAGTAATTTTTGCATTGCTTAATTCAAATATAACCCTTAATACGCGATTCCATTGGTCTTTAATTTAATGTAGTTGTAGTGAATGTAATGTATTTGTAGTTGCATCTTAGTTTCATCATTTTAAGAGTGAATTCAATGACTGTATAGAAAACAGTAAGAGCATATCAAGAGTGAATGCATTCATATCTAATTTAATATTATATTATATTTCCAATATAATATATACAGTAAACCTGTAATCAAATAATTAATATAACTCCAACCCTAATAACCCTAATCCTAATAATTAATTAGTTGTTAATCAAATATAACTATCTCCTCATACTATGAAATTTTGGTTGAACATTTCTATTATAGACATTATTAGGGTTAATACTATGATTATGCATGAGCTAGGAGACCAAGCATAGGGTTAAGATGAGATTTACTCTTGATCTAGGAGACTAGGCAAGAAATACCATCCATGATATCATTGAAATCAAGGATGTGCGACGTTTCCGAAAAAAAAAAGAAAAATGGATTGCATCTTAACTTATTCATTATGATTCCTACCCCCTTTGATTCCATTGGTACCTTTACGCTCCATTAAATCACACAAGTGACGTTGAACTATCATTTTGTGATGAACCATCAATGCTAACATTGGATTTTGTTTAAAAAATGATCCAAAAATGTTGGAATAATTGTGGAATGTAAAGTAAGATAATTAAGGTTTCACTGTCCAAGGATGTATCAGAAGGTGAGAGTTCTTACCTTTAAACTTAGTAATTGCATAAGCCATATTAACATTTCACTGTTAAGTTAAATGCATGTAATTAATAAAAGAGAATGCCCTCTTAGATAGGGTAACCATGTCGACCCCAGGGTAAGTCAAAACGAAGTGTAGACCATGGGCACATGCCAGGCACCCATGCAATGAGAGTCGTCACAAAAAGAAAATTCCTCTGAGAAGTAAGTGGAAGCGATGAAACACCTTCAAGTGGAAATGCAAAGAAAAACGTTCAAGTAAGAACACACCAGACTGGATTCTTATCTTTTCTGTCATTGACAAATAAGTAAAACGTTGTACTAAACACACCAGAATGGAATTACATTCACCACAATGATTATTCATTGTACATACATAAACATTTTCTACAATAAACATTCGCTATACAATAAACATTCATTATACATAAACATGCACTACAATGATTATTCATTGTACTTGCATAAACATTATCTATAATAAACATTCGTTAATTGTTCAATGTACATACAATAAACACAAGAAATAATATCAGAAGTAGGAGGCAGTTATTTATGTTGACCAGAGCCATTTTAGACCAGTTGTTGATATAAATAAGAGAATATGCAGGCTTCATAATTATAGCTTAATTTTGAGGAGATGCAAGGTGATAAATTGATGTGAAACTTTTGACAGGAATGAAGCAACTACCAGGTGGATATGATTTGAAAACAACAAACATAGGTTAAAGGAATTGGCAACATAGACTTATTCAATACACAATATTTGTCAACGAAATTCTATTTTACACCATTTACACAGAAGCAGGAAGGTAGGTGACGTTTGATGAGGAATTAGTTGTAGAGTGCAAATTTTCCCTAACTCTGACCTCCAGAGCTTAAACTAGATATAATTTTTTTAATTCCTACTTCTTACTATAAAAGGGTTTTACCCGAGACCTTGTAGAATATGAAGGTTTCATCGGTAAAAATGGTAAGTCTATAAGGTATTTAAGGTTTAGGATGTTCTGGTTTTTAGATTTTTTTTTTTTTAATATAGTAAATTAAATCTCCACGTAGTTAAGAGTATCGAATGGTAGTCATAAAGAGTAAAAATCAAGGTGAAATCATTGTCACAAACAGTGGCCAATAACACAGTCTTAAAATGCACAGTTTTAGTGTTGATAATGGCAATTCACCAAAGTAACAAAGGAGCACAACGCAGACAAGAAAAGATAAAATTTCACCTTCAATCAATAATTTGTCTGGTCAAATATCTGCATCAAGGCGCAAGACAAACAATCTGCCAAGGACAAACAACAGAGGTAGAAAAATGATAGGAACATCCTTCTCTCATCATACACGCAAAGAAAATCAAGGCGTTGAGATCCATAGGTCTATTAACGTCGAAGCGACGATCGTAGATCAGGCTCTTGGTCGACTGCTCAGGCGAGGACTAATGAGATAGGGACGAGGGAAAAATAAACTACAATCATCACAATCAATCAACCACAGGATGGTCAAGACATGCAAGGATCGAAGGCCAGGAAATATGAATATCGAGCTAAGGGCTATGGAAAAATTCATTCATCAACTAGAATGCTCAGAAATTCATTTTCCTTACCCAATTAAACATGCAGATCTAAAATCATAATCATACTAACAATCTACCATGCAAAAATAAAGAAAACGTACCATTGCCCAATCGCCCACTCTGAGTTGATGTCTCGCACACTTCATGCAACTCAGGCTTGCTGACCGACGAGACTTCACCGGTACCTGCTAGCCAACGCTAGGTGTACTTTTCTTCCCCCTTAATCCCCCGATCCGCAAAGGGGCCATGCACACTATCCAGAGAATCAAATAGCTCTCAACATGCCTCGCAAGGCCGAGCTAACACTCCTCACCAAGCTGGGTATCCCAACTCCCACAAGCTAAGTCAATCAAGTACATATTTCTGCAGCGTAACGTTACACAAACAGAAGAGATCCCTCATCATTTTCATCCCTCCATTATATAGAGTTTCGAAGTCCTTTACTCTCCCAAAATCCCATTTTATTTAATGTTTAATAAATTAATTCAAAAAAATCCTCACTGTACATGTGTCATCCATCCCCTTCATTCCTCCAAAAACTAATTTTTTAATTAATTAATTACCCTTATTTCCCTGACCCACCTAGAGTCATTCGTAGAATTGCTCCTAGGTGTCCCCAAATTCCCCTATAGGTTTTAATGACTTTCCCCATTATTAATTTACTAGTTCAATTTAATTTAAAATGTTCTTTAATGCTAGATAAATTATTAAGTTAGACTTTCTGATTTTTCCATGTGTTTCCCTTTTCCTTTTATGTTTCCTTCTTTTTCCTAGTTTCCTAATTATTTTAGATTTCCCTTTTTCCCCTTTTTATTTAAACTCAAAAAGGCAAGTAAAGAAACTTACCATTCTTCTCTTTTTCTTTCTAATGAATAAATTTTAATTATAATAATAAGTAAAACAATTATTTCCCCTTTTTAAATTTTATCCCAAAAGATTTTAAAAATCAATTTAATTGCTTACCCCCTTCTTGTCACAAGATTAATGAAGATTATCATTTTTATTTATTATATATATATATATATATATATATATATATATATATATATATATATATATATATATATTAAGAAAATAAATTTTATCACCAATAAAATTTAGACCTAGACCTTATTTTTCTAGGCTCGAAGACATTTTTTTAGGGAAAGGCTTCAAATTTTCCTTAACACTTTATTTGTCCTAAATCCATCTAGGTTTATCCATTTATTAAATAACCACATGACGTGCCATTAACGCTGCACTAGGTTCTCCAAGGGTGGCACTCGCCTCTTTTGGTTTCTCTTGCGCGACGTGCCCTTCAGGATGCACAACACACTCCAAGGGTGCCACTCGCCTCTTTCCATTTTTCTTGCACGACGTGACCTTTAAAATGCACCCCATGCTCCAAGGGTGCCACTCGCCTCTTGACTAACTTGGTAGACATAAAAAACCCTTGGAGTCAATACTCTGCTAGGTGATCTTGTGGGAGACTAAGGGCCTCTAAGGAGTAAAGGCCCTGCCTTATTGCACGCTCCTTAGAATCATCATGAGCGACTGTCGCAGTCTTCCCTCATGGCATCATGGGTCCTCTCGAACTAGGTAATCGTTAATCTACAGTTCGAGCCACAGTGAGAGTGCTAGTAGGTTGTGGCAGGGCTATTGTCCACACCTCTCCCTCAACATCTCTAGTAGTCGAGCGTGACCCCTCTACTCCACATGTTAGTCAAGTTGGCAAGCTATCGTCAGCCTGCATCATCAACAAATCATGTCATAAATATATCCATATCATATCATTTAATCAAATGCACTAATATCCCATATAAAAAGATCAAACCCATTAGTTCAATACCCGACTTGATCCAGAGTCCAAGGGGTTCTATCGATGCCTCTAAATCCTTGAGGTCTGAAATCCTACACACTCAGTAAAACTGATTCAATAGCACCTGTCTATGTCAACGCAGCAAACCAACATGACATCAACCCATAACACCTCATAATCAAAATCAAATGTTTTAATAGCATAATAAATTGGATCACTTGAGAGAAAGTGTCCTCAAAGAATAAGTTTACTCAGTGTGCAAGAGCGAGATGTTACATGCACCACCTCTTCGTATAAACTTCATCCCAAAGTTTCACAGTATAAGTGTCAAAATAATGTGTATCATAGTATCATAAGTCTATCTATCAAACAAAAATGGAAACTGTTGGTGCATATCATATGCGTCCTCCCACGTCGCCGACTGTGGACTATAGTTGTCCCCTTGGACCTTGACCTGATCTACTATTCAACGCGATAGCTGTCGAATGCGATGATCCAAGATGTAGATCGACTCAGCGGTGAGCACCCCCTCGTCCGATACCTGCAAGGAAATCATGTCAATAACATGTGTAGGATCACTAATATAATGTCTCAAAACAAATACATAAAAACATCATGCATATGCCTCAAAGAATCAGGCAAGGCTAGTCGATATGACACAGGCCCCTTTCTCTCCACAATCTCGAAAGGTCCCATGAACCTAGGAGATATTTTAGCTCCCTTTCCACTTGATCGAATTATTATGTGGTTTAACCCACAATAAGACTCGATCACCAACCTCGTAACTATGGTTGACACGGTGCACATCGTCATAACTCTTCTGTCGATCCTACACTTCTTTAATCCTATGTCTTATTGTTTGCATTTGCTCTTCCATTTCTTGGATTGCTTTTGGTCCCACCAGGACCCTATCCTCAAGCCAATCCCAAGTCAAATGGATCTGACATGGTCACCCATAAAGAAACTCGAAAGGCACTATCTTAATGGTGATTTGGTAACTGTTGTTATAAGAGAATTCTACCAGTGGCCATGTAGACTACTCTATGAGCCTCACTTAGGATCAAGATCCTCAACTCGTCGTTCGATGGTACATAAATTCCAATTTTTAAACCTCAATAATCCATCATCATCAAACATAAATTCTTCAAATCTTGTTACCATCATCGTGTTTTGTCTGATAAAACCCTCGACATCTTTGTACCAGTCATCGTCACTCTGTAAAGTTAGAATCTTTCCCTGTATATTCATCTGAAGAAGAAACACCGAAAACATGCGTGGTCTACAACTCAATGCATCTGCCACTCGGTTCATTGTTCCTTTTATGTAAGTAATCTCGAAGTCATACTTGCTAAGCAATTCCGACCAACGTCGTTGTCGCACGTTCAGGTTGCTTTGCATAAAGATGTGTTGTAGTCCACAGTGGTCCGACTTCAGTTCAATTTTTTTTCTAGCAAGGTAGTGTCTCCAAAATTTCAAGGCATATACAATGGCTAACAACTCCAAATCATGCATCTCATAGTTCTCCTCATGCGTTCTCAGTTTCCTTGAGATATAAGCGATCACTCATCTATCTTTCATGAAGACTCTGCCTAAGGCTTCCTTGGATGCATCAGTGCATACCAACAATTCTGCGTCTATGTCAGGGACCTTTAGTATTGGTGCTATTGTCAACAACTCCTTGAGCCTCCAAAATGCTTCCGCGCATTTCACGGTCCAAACAAACTTCTTGTTCTTCTTCTGCAATTCTGTGATCAGATTTTCTATCTTCGAAAATCCCTCAATGAGCCATCGATGGTATCCTGCTAAACCCGTGAACTGACGTACTTATAGGAGGTTCATTGATGCAAGTCATTCCATAATAGCCTCTACCTTTGTTGGATCCATGGCGACACCTTCGTCGGAGATGACATGCCCGAAGTAGTGAATATTCAATTGATAAAATGAGCATTTGGACAATTTCCCATACCATTTATGCTCTCGCAAACACTATAGTACCAAGTGTAAGTGCTCTTCATGATCCTCCATCACCCAAGAGTAAATCAAAATATCATCAATAAATACTTGGACGAACTTTTCCAATTACTCACGGAACACCCCATTCATCAAACTCATGAATACCCCTAGGGCATTTGTTAGTCCAAACAGTAAAACAATAAACTCGTAATGTCCAAAACTTGTCTTAAAGGTGGTCTTAGGGACATCATCCTCCTTGATCCATAACTAGTGATACCCTGATTGCAAATCGATCTTTGAGAACACCGTCATAGCCTTCATCTGATCAAATAGATCATCAATCCTCGATAATGGATATTGATTCTTGATCGTTGCCTTGTTCAATTGATGATAGTCAATGCAGAGCCTCCATGACCCATCCTTCTTTCATATGAAAATAAAAGGTGAACCCCATGGTGACACACTTGGACGTATCAGTCCCAGTTCCAACAATTATTTTAGTTGCATTCTCAACTCCTATAACTCTTGGGTCGACATTCGATAAGGAGTTCTAGCTATCAGTTCAATCCACGGTTTTAGGTCCATAGTAAAATCCAATTCCCTCTTTGGGGAAATCCCAGGTAACTCCTCCAGAAAGACATCTACAAACTCTCTCACCACCGTAAGGTGTTCTAGACCTTCCGCTACTCCCTTCTTGTTTCAAGGATAGCATAAATATTGCACCCCTTTTGCATGCTCTTCCGTAGCTGCAAGGAAGAGATCAACCTCAGGGAAACTCTCTGGTTCCAACCTATAGTCACACGTCTCTATCCCTCATCATCGACCAAGTTCAATTGTTTTTTCTTATAGCTGAGTATCGCCTCATGTGATTCCAACCAGTCCATACCAATCACGACATCATAATATCCTAATATCGTGATGTACAGGTTGGCCCTGGTGAAAAACTCTCCTAGGTTAAGGATACAACCCATAATGTTTCCTCCAACCTTCTGTTTGGCTCCATAAGTCATCTCTACGAAGCTGAGCTCGTCCTATTCGACTTCCTTTACCTTAATCCTTTTTAGCACTGCACCAGAAATGAAACTCTCGGTAGCATCGTAATCTATAAAAATACTAAGGTTCTGGTCAGTGACAGTACCTAATGTCTTGAGCACAATCGACTGGTGCTCTTCCTAGCAGTTATTCATCGCTGCATGAATCCAATGGGCCTTGCCTAAATCTCCCACGGTAGTGGGTCATGCTGATCCAGATGCTCTAGTCCTCTCCACTGGGAAATCACGCTGGTAGTGTGGCTCACCAAACATCTAACACCCCTTCTTTGGTCCAATACTCTTGGTACCCGAAGTAGAAGATGACAGCCCACCAGCCCAGAATCCTAGTCTATGCTTCTAAACAAGCCTAAACTATTGCGGCTGCAATCGACGTTGTTGTTGATGTTGTGGTCCCTGATAAGGTGTACGTTGTTGAGGCATCGGTCGACGAGGTGTAGTGAAAGTGGATCCCCTCTAGAAGCCATGATATCCTGGCATATGTCTCTATGGTGTCTGATGACGTTGCACACTAGTTGACACCTACTTTGTTGGTCTCGTTGGAGTCCTGCTCTGACCCCCACTGATAACCTCTTCCTCTGCTATGAGGGCTTCTCAACTGCATCATGCAAGGTTTGAGGAATCAAAATCCTCACCTTTTCACGTATGCTTCCATTAAGGCCAAACACGAGCCTGTTGACCTTAAGTTTATCAGTGTTAAGATGGAGAGCATACTAGAGAAGCTCCATAAAATGGGCCTCGTACTTGGGCACCGTATGACCGCCCTTTCGTAAGGCGTTGAACTCGATGAGATGATGCTCAATGAATTCCTCTGATAGGTAACTCTCTTGGAACCATTCCTCGAACAATTCCCATGACACGTCTTCAATGACTAATGTTCAGTTGTGGCAGGAGTGTCTTCCACCATAGAAGAGCACTCCCCTTTAGTTGAAAGACCATCATATAGACCTTCATGTTGGAGGTATAGTCGCGAAGTGCAAAGAACATCATCATATTCTCCAACCATGCCTCGGTGGCTGCGCAATATGGTGCACCAAAGAACTTGGGAAATTTGACCTTCTCGAGTTCATGGTGAATGCTACCAGTACCAACCAGAGTACGCGGTAGACCCTCAGGGGGTCTCGGTGCTCTGGCCTCATCTCTATCCAAACGGTTGATCAGTGCCTTAGACCTACGCTAAAAATATCTCATCATTCCAAACACATCACCCACTTCTATTTGCACCTACCCAACAACCTGTTCATCTCCCTGGGGGTTAGACCCCTCAGGCATGGATGCTACTGGAGGATTCATGCCTCCTCCCCTAGCACCCCATCATCTACCTCTGTGGCATCCTCTAACCATGATTACCTGCACGAATACAAGTCAACTTAAATATCAACATCATAATCAAATCATATCAATGAAAGTTGTAGTGATCCCAAGTCATGGGTTGAACCACGCTCTGATACCATATGTAACGATGCCATGTCACGACTATAAGAAAAACAGAAGATGCAATTTTTTTTTTGTTTTTAGGCCAGAAAGGCAGTGACAACAACAATTTAACCACACAACTAACGACAAACACAATCACGCCATCCATGCAACAGACAATTGCACCTCCACGCACTTTCTGAAGGGTAACTGGGAGGAACATGCGTAAAAGAACAAGGAGAAACGACTACCTTTCTGATGCAACATGACCTCACCTACAACTAAGGTACCACACCCCCTCCCGACACAATGTCCTTAACGACCAAGGTCAAGAACCTCAAGGCACGTGAAACCACCGCATGAAGGTGTCACCACACATGCGCCAAAATGACTACAATGAACGACGCCCACAAAGAGTAACACAAACTCTGGCCAAGTTATCCTTCGCCTCTATCCAATAGGGCGCACCATGATCCCCTTGTTCGGATTCATGTCATCCCCAAGCGATAGGTGCATTGATAACCTTGGTGCAACAATCCTAATGGAACCAAGGATTCAAGAAAATACAGCACGCTAGGAGGCAAAAAAATTGACACAAGACTGTACCCAGTCGCAACAATAGGTCGACGAGATGCAAGAGGATGAAAACAAAGGAAGATGCAAGACAACACATGACTTCGTCAGCAACCCAACCCTTTAATCACATCTAAAACAGTCCCAGATACCAATCTAAAGTAACATAACTTACCCTTTTAATCAACATGTGCAAATCACATTTCAGTCAACATGCAAATCTAACTATCATTAATTACAATCGGGAATGGAAAAATCTAAATTTATCACAAATACAATCTAGTTGGGCAATTAACCTCAAAGATGACGTTAAAAAAATTAACGCACAAGCTTCAATTATCCCACTAGTTAACCTATTAAATTACAAATTAGTCCTTAATGTACCGTCTACTTAACATTAAAAGAAAATTAATGGGGCAAGTCTAAATGAAAAATTAGACAACAATTACAATTCAACCTACCATTAATATGATCCATTCTCAGAAATACCAAAATAAATAAAAGAAACATTCTTGTTATCAAGCGTAATGCTTGTGATTAAGGTGCTAAAAAAATGAATTATCCTTCGAAGGCTATCTAGCCAATAAAATCGTGTTAAGGTTGAAACGGTTGTCCTTGACTAAACTGGAGGTCCGGGAGTGCTATTATATAGCTGAAAAAAAGAGGTTGACATAATTAAGGTTTCATTGTCCAAGGATGTACCAACAGGTGAGAATTATTACCTTTAAACTCAGTGGTTACATAAGCCATATTAGCGTTTCACTATCAAGTTAAACGCGGGTAATTAATACAAGAGAACACCCTCTTAGAGAGGGTAACCACACCGACCCTAGGGTAAGTCAGAACAAAGTGAAGACCATGGGAAAATTCTAGGCACCTAGGCAATGAGAGCCGTCAAAAAAGGAAAATTCTTCTGAGCAGTAAATGCAAGCAATGAAACGCCTTAAAGTGAAAACACAAAGAAAAACGTTCAGGCAAGAACACACCAGATTGGATTCTTATCTTTTCTGTCATTGACAAATAAGTAAAATGTTGTACCAAAAACACCAAAATGGAATTACATTCGCCACAATGATTATTCATTGTACATACATAAACATTCGCTACAATAAACATTCTCTATACAATAAACATTCATTATACATAAACATCCTCTACAATGATTATTCATTGTACCTGCATAAAAATTCGCTACAATAAACATTCGTTATACCATAAACATTCGCTAATTGTTAACTGTACATAAAATAAACCCAATCACTAATATCAGAAGTAGAAGGCAGCTGTATATGTTGACCAGAGCCATTTTAGACCGATTGTTGATATAAAGGAGAGAAGATGAAGGCTTCATAATTATAGCTTAGTTTTGAGGATATGCAAGGTAAGATATTGATGTGAAACTTTTGAAAGGCATGAAGCAATAGCAAAGTATATATGATTTGAAAATAACAAACACAACTTAAAGCAATTGTCAGTGTAGACTTCTTCAATACACAATATTTGTCAACGAAATTCTATTTTACACCATTTACACAGAAGCAGGCAACTAGGTGACATTTGATGAGGAATTAGTTGTAGAGAGCGAATTTTCCCTAACTCTCACCTTGAGATCTTAAAATAGATAGAATTGTTATAATGTCGGCTTCTTACTATAAGAGGCTTTTACCCGGGACCTTGTATAATATGAAGGTTTCATTGGGAAAAATTGTAATTCTGTAAGGTATTTAAGGTTTAGGATGTTCTGGTTTTTAGAATTTGTTTTTCTTTAATACAGTAAATTAACTCGCCAGGTAGTTAAGAGTATCGAATCGAAGTCATAAAGAGTAAAAATCAAGGTGAAATCATTGTCACAACCAGTGCCAATAACATAATCTTAAAATGCATGGTTTCCGTCTTAATAATGGAAAATCTCCATAGTAACAAAGCAGCACAACACAGACAAGAAAAGACAAAATTTCACCGTCAATCAATAATTCTCTGGGTCAAATATCTGCATCAAGACACAAGACAAACAATCAACTGAGGACAAACAAAAGAGGTAGATGGCTAACAGGAACATCCTTCGCTCATCATCCATGCAAAAAAAGGAAGAGCGTTGAGATCCATTGGTCTATTAATGTCAAAGTGACGACTATAGATTAGGATCTTGGTCAATTGCTCAGGCAAGGACTGATGAGCTAGGGACAAAGAAAAAATAAACCGCAATCATCACAATCAATCAACCATAGGATGGTCAATACATGCAAGGATCAAAGGACGGGGGAAATCAACATCAAGATAAGGGCTATGGAGAAATTTAGTTATCAACTAGAATTCTAAGACAGTCATTTTCCTTAACCAATTAAACATGCAAATATAAAAGCATAATCATACTAACAATCTACCATGCAAAAATAAAGAATGCATACCATTTCCCAATTCCCTGCTCCGAGTTGATGTCCCGCATGTTCGTGCAACTCCCGCTTGTCGAGCGATGAGAGTTCACCGGTACCTCCCAACCAACACTAGGGGGACTCTTCTTCCCCCTTAGCCCCCCGAAATGCAAAGGGGCCATGCACACTATCCAGAGAATCAGCTAGCTCCCAGCTCACTTCACAAGGTCAAGCTACCACTCCTCACCGAGCTGGGTATCCCAACTCCCACAAGCTAAGTCAATCAAGTATATATTTTTGCATCATTACGTTACGCAAACAAAAGAGATCACTCATCATTTTCCTCCCTCCATTATATAGAGTTTCGAAGTCCTTTACTTAAAAAAAATCACATTTTATTTAATGTTTAATAAATTAATTCATAAAAACCCTCCCTGTACATGTGTCACCCATCCCCTTCATTCCTCCAAAATCTATTTTCTTTAATTAATTAATTACCCTTATTTCCCTCACCCACCTAGAGTCATTCCTAGAATCGCTCCTAGGTTTCCCCAAATTCCCTTACAGGTTTTAATGACTCTCCCCATTATTAATTTACTAGTTCAGTTTCATTTA
>ML776848.1:360267-371930 GCA_009831015.1 Picea engelmannii | reverse complement strand
TTTCCCTCTTTCCCCTTTTTTAATTTTATCCCAAAAGATTTTATAAATCAAGTTAATTGCTTACCCCCTTCCTGTCACAAGATTAATGAAGATTATCATTATTATTTATTATATACATATATATATATATATATATATATATATATATATATATATATATATATAAGAAGATAAAATTTTAGCAAGAGTAAAATTTAGACCTAGACTTTATTTTCCTAGGATGGGAGATATCCTTTTAGGGAAAGGTTTCAAATCTTCTTTAACACTTTATTTGTCCTAAATCCATCTAGGTTTATCCAATTATTAAATAACCACGCGACGTGCCCTTCAGGATGCACTAGGTGCTCCAGGGGTGCCACTCGCCTCTTTTTTTTCCTCTTACGCGATGTTCCGTTCAGGACGCACCACGTGCTCCAAGGGTGCCACTCACCTCTTGACTAACTTGGTAGACATCAAAAACCCCTAGAGTCAATACTCCTCCTGGTGATCTTGTGGGAGACTAAGGGCCTCTAAGGAATAAGGCCCATGCCTTATTACACGCCCCTTAGAATCATCGTGAGGGACTCTTTCAATCTTCTCTCATGACATCGTGGGTCCTATCGAACTAGGTAATTGCTAACCTACAGTTCGAGCCAGAGCAGGAGTGCGAGCAGGCTGTGGCAGGGTTGTTGTCCACACCTCTCACTCAACATCTCTAATAGTCGAGCGAGATCCCTCTACTCCACAGGTGAGTCTAGTCGACAAGCTATCCTTAGCCTACATCATCAACGAATCAGGTCAAAAATATATCCATATAATATCATCTAATCATATGCACTAATATCACATATAAAACAATCAAACCCCATTATTTCACTTCCCGACTCAATCCAGAGTCCAAGGGGTTGCATCGATGCCTCTGCATCCTCGATGTCTGAAATCCTACACACTTAGTAAAATGAAGTCAATAGCACCTGTCTATGTCAATGCAACAAAACAATATGACATCAACCCATAACGCTTCATAATCAAAATCAAATGTTTTAATAGCATAATAATCTGGATCACTTGTGAGCAAGTGTCCTCAAAGAATAAGTTCGCTCAATGGGCAAGCACGGGATGTTATAGTGACAATTACAAATGGAAGTCCAATTATGGATATATGTTTCTCTTTGGCACTATAACGTTGGTTTGGTCATGAAAGAACTATAAGGTAGTATCCTTTTCGACTATAGAAGCATAATATTGTGGTGTTGTTCAAGCATGTATTAAAGTAGTATAGATATGCCAACTTTTGGGATAACTTTACTTTCTTTTTCAGAACTCAAATACAATCTACTGTGATACTAATGTTCCATATAGGTTTCTCGAAATATTGTTTCCCACAATAAGATCAAGCATGTTGACCTTCATGCTCAATATTTGAGACAACTGGTTCATGAGAAACTTGTCTCTCTTGAATATTGAAGCTCATATGATCATGTTCTTGATATATTCAAAAATTATTTATTTAAATCGATATTGATCAAGCATATTATGATTCTTAGGCTTCAGGAAGATTCAATAATGGAAGGGTGTCATGAAGATATAATTTCACCTCTTGAATCTCTAGAGACATGTGATGACGGGGAGGTCTTGGAACATCAGGAATTGATGGTTCATCACACCTATCATAGATTCAATTAGTTGGGTCGTCAGCCTAAATCTAGATACAGTCAGTCGAGAGATCGAATAGAACTATACATCAATCAATTGAGTAGTCCACATACTTCTCAGTCCAATAATTGACTAACAGTCAAAGATAGTCGGGCGGTGGATCGACTAGCCCAGAAATCAAATACGAGTTGTATGCATGGATGATTAGTTTAAGAATCATTTTCAAACCAAATTGACAACATGCATTTGACAGAGTCAACTCTAACAATTGATGGTCATATGTGGACAATATATTCCCTATTTTGTGGAAGTTTGTTAGCTCTTGAAGCTATAAATAGAAAACCTTGTTGGTTATTATCATTAAGTGATTGAAGTGATATCATATGGAGATATCAAGTTCAAATATGCACAGTGATGTTCTGATCTTCGAAATGTTTTGTTTCATTTTTTATTATATAAGAAATTTGTCTATTTGTTTTGTTACAGGTTCCACCCTATTCCCCAACACCTATGTGCTAGTGACACAAGTATTAGTCTTTGTATACCCACACAAAGGTACATGCGTATATAGTTTTTTCAACGGTATCTTGATGACCAATTATGATCCCTTTGTAGTATGTGGTTCCACTATGTCAGCTAGACTGCTCTTCTAATTCTTCAACCCTTGTCCTTTGCTTGTTTGGATATTTAGCGATTGAAGTCTTCCTCGAAGGAATTTGACTTGTAACCAATAAAATTTAGGAACATGATATGTTATTCATTACCTAAAAAATTGATTAGGTCAAGGATAAGAATGGAATTATGGATTTTACCTAACCATGTCACCAATTGAAGCCATTACCAATGAGACTAGAGTTACAAGAAATAGGAAAATGATTTTTTCTTGTTGTATAATTGGTTGCACAGTACTTCCAAGTTGAATAGAAGAATGATTCTTATTAACGAGCATATGAAATGGGTTTTATACTTGAGTGGTTTTATATGTTATGATAGATAGAAACAAAGGTAAAAATAAATTGAATCTTAATCATGACGATAATATTTTGTAGATATTGTTATGTGAAATGTTATCCTAAATATCCCACCAATTATTAATTGCTAACCTGATGTGGAGGTGTACTTGTTTCTACACCTCTATAAAAATGTTATTCAACATGCTCTATCATGGGAATCAATGAGAAAGTATGGAATATTATAATTTATGGGTTTTTTTGTGCAAACGATGAAAACATATTTTGAGAATATTCTAGACAAAGGTTCAACATGATTTTTCTAAATTTTCATCCTTCGAGCGAAACATGAACTTCTGATCTCATCGACGTCGAAGAGAAGCCTACATTATGTGACTCATAGGTATGTAAAGAAACCACAATCATTGATCATCGACATCAACATACAACCTATATGATTGATAAGTTATTGGCTCCTATATCTTATAATATTTCTAGATGGTTTTCCATATAGATTATGACGTGGGAGCTGATATGGTAGGTGATGTGAAAGGTACACAATAGCCAAGGTTAAATAGAAATAATGACATGGAACTATACGGTTTGTGACATGGCCTTGTATGGCCACCTAGGTGGAAAAAAATTATGTGGAAGGTTGAATGATTATGATTCATTCTTTCTCATTATTAGATAGCTAGGATGTGCCCTTAACACTTGAGAACATTTTTTTATCTTTAAATAGTTCATTGTCATTGCTAGGAAAGTTTAATGTTTTCTCTTTTAAACTCATAATATTTTCTTTGATACCCAATAGCTCATGAACAATCAACATAATATTTCACCTCATTTCTTTAAGGCTCCTATGATTTCACTAATGATCGATGGATTATTGGTGATAGGTAGAATTATTGACACTTTTTATTTAGCACTTTCCCGATATTCCTCCTACTACGATGCTTCATCGAATTTTTTTCTTAAGGCTTTCATTGTCATTGGGAGTTTGGGTAAACTGATACCACATTTTTTTTCTTCAAACGAGGGATAATTTTTAGGATCCATTCTTATAAACTTGTCGAATCTTACTGATTCTTAAAATGAAAACTACAAAATGTTTAATGATATTATCTGTAAAAATATTCAAATTTCTAATGATTTTATAAAATTTATAGAAACTTGAATAAAAAAAAGTTTGTGGTATATAATTTGGGTGAATTATTCTTAGAGAAAATGTAAATAAGAGGATTTTTTTGGGGAAAAAAATGGAAAATTATCCTTTGAACGAAGTTTGGATAAACATTTTAGAGAATTTTTGGGGTTTTCTTAGTATTTTAAATTCAATAAAATGAGAGAGAAAATGTATCAACTTAAAGAAAACAAATATGTAGAGTATGAAAAGAAAAACTGAAGGAAATGTAGAATGATAGAAAGGAAGCAGTACCCTAAAATTGGAAAATTTTAAAATCATGTGTTTTATACTCAAGAAGTCCAAAAAATGTGTGACCCTTCATGGAGAATTTGACATGATAATATATTTCTATAAAACATGTTATACTATTTTGAAAATGTAAAGAAAGAGTCGACTATGCACTAGACACATCTCCTTTATTATGGAAAGAAATCCTACTTTGTATAGAAATATAAATACCACTATCACTTCCTTTTTAAATTGTGCATCCTTCCGATCTGTGACATCCCCAAAAATAAAATATTTTTGAAATTTAAAATTGCTGGAAATTTATTCCGTTTTTAGTAAATTTAAATTTGGAAAATTCTTGCCATTTATGGCAATTCCGAATTTCGAATTTGGTAATTGTAATTAATTATTTTGACTATTGGGCAAAGACCTGATTTGACCCAACTAACTATCTGACTATGAAACTTGTATGGAAACAAAATATTTTATATTGATAACAGGAGGACAAATGGAATGACCATGTTAAATTTAGCTGACCATGATTCCATGAGTGGGGAACATGTTGTAACTACCTCTGGGATGTTTATTACAAGTGGCAAATTAGTGATTTGGCCATTGGCAGCCCCTAAAAATCAGGGATTTAGAAATTTGCAAAAATTCCCAAGGGAGGGAAAAGACTTGGGCAAATGATAAATAGCATATGAGAGGAGGCAAGATGCTGCCAAGTATGCTGGGAAAGGAGGCTTTTGATTTACTTGTTGTTATGAACACTGCTTGAGTGTGAGGCAAGGGAAAACTATTGGAGTTGTAGGACATTGCTGAAAATAAGTTTTTCCAAGTTTTCCCTCATGGATTCATGGTGAGGCTAGGGGGTGAATCGGACAAGAAATTTTCGCTGCCTATTCTACAGTTGGGAGGAATGTGGTTGTTCCCTTTGCCTTCCCGCAAAACTGGTTCAGATATGTTGATCTACTCCTTCTCTGTGTTAAATAATAATTTATAGTGGTGATATGTATATGTTAATTATGTATTGAAGTACTTCCATGGGAGAAATCTGTCGTGTCATAATCCATTTCTGTAATAGGAAAAACTTGTTGGTTTGTATTCATTTCACCGCTTTATGACGATGGATCGGTGGTCGTCTTGACCCTTCAAGATGTGAGGGTTCACTATCAAGTGGTGGCCGCCTTAGCCTTTGCAGGCCACCAAATACCGTCATCGCCCTAATTCGATTTTTCTTAATTTCGAAGGGGCAAGTTTTGTTCCCATAAATACTTGAATCATATTGTAATTCCGGACACAGAGGGTGAGATAGATTGAAAGCATTTCCTGAATTGATTTGGTTATTCCCTGTTTTGGAGGTTTGCTCAATAATTATGATTTTTTTGTTATTGAGTTGTAAACTCATTTTTATTTCTTAATAAATTCATTTTTTGAGCAAACATAGAAATTATTTGTTTTTACCAATTACAAACCCGGTCATTTATTTATTCCGAGTTTATTTGTTGGAGCGTGTGATTTTAAAAAGAGATTAAATGCAAATTTGATATTTTGGCATTCGAGACTTGCTTGTTACATATATGAGGAGTTCCTTTGCTTTACCAAACACCGAAACCCAAAATTGTTGGGCACACACCCTAATCTCTTTTTGCAATTTGGAATTTCTTATTTCATTTTGTTTGTGCGTCAGGTGTTCGTAAACCCCAAAATTCCGAACCCCCAAACCCCGAAGTGCTAGTCCCACTTTCCATTCACATTTTCACAATTCGGGAGTTGTTGTATGTTGGTGTTTGGCATTTGAAATCGCAAAATCCCAAACACTGAAACCTCGAAGTATTGGGCCCATAGTCTTTCCACGTTTCGTGATTCGACAAACAACATGGTCTTTTGTTTTTTGTGTTCGGCATTTGTAATCACCGAAACCCGATTGACCTCTGTAGTTTCACAAAACTGTAGGAACATAGTAGGAATTATTTGTTATAGGAACAACTCTAATACTATAATGAATGGACTAGTAGAAATGATGGAGGATCTTCATCCGGGATAGAGGTAGAATAGAAGTAACTGATCATATTACAAGTCACTGTGTACAAGGCATGAAAAGTACACAAACTATTGTATATGAAAGTATTAAACTAATTAAACAGATTTTTAGCGCGATTTTTCTAAGAGTTTTGCTTGCCGTGAGGTCATACACCTTTAAGTATTCGAAATTTCATAATTAGACTATTGTTTAATGGCATAAACTGTAGAGAACAAGATGGGATCCTTCGAGTTAAACTATGATTGATGTGTAAGCTACTGGTGTGTAAGAATGAGACCCAAGTTAGGTAGATATACTTGCATGTTTATATTTTCTGTAAGTAAAGATGCATGACCGTAGCACGTAACTGAGCTTTCCAATTATTAAACCAGAATCCAGATGAAACTATACCTATGACAGTGCATCACTCTATATATATTTAGAGAAAGCTATAGGTTTGTACATAATTATAGGTGGAAATAAGTACAAATGTTAATGGAGAATTAAAGCGAATTCTCTACATTAAGAATGATAATATACACCTTTATACGCACACATAGAAAACAGTCAAAATACCTATTGTTCTAGCATTCATGAAGATCCAACCTTGCAATTAAAAGCATAATTAAATGTGCATAGCTGATTACTTTGAAAATCCTAGACTCCTTGTCCTTCCATCTCTCGGTCCCCGAAACACCGAAAAGGGATTAATGGTTCTGGATTCTCCCTTAGCCTCCATCCACATGACCACCACTCTGTGACCATGCGCTTAACGTCAAAGAGTTACCGGCTTTTCATGATTCGGGGAATTGCAATGGAAGCGTTCCTCCTGTTCTACGTCCTTCGAACTCTCGGACCCCGAAATGTCGAAATCTCCCCCTTGAGAGATCAATGGTCCAGATTCCTCTTGAACCGACGACCACGACCCCACTGGATTGACGATCCACAACCTTTCAGGATTTTCCCTGAACCTCAACCGCTCACTACGTGTCCTCCTTGATGAACGGTGTCGATTGTTTTGCAATTTCCCAAACTAGGAGTTCACGATGCAGCGACTCCAAAATCACTTGCCGCTCCAAACCCCAAACTTTGAAATAGCGAAATTCAATGCCTTAGAGTGTTGGAAGACACTCGGCCTTAATCTCCTCACTGCTCTGCAAGATTCCAAAGACTCTCAGAACTTTGACACTTCTTTCATGAAGTGTTTCCACCGTTCATTTCAACTGCTCTCCTACGTGACCACCCAGAGGTTTAACTCTGTGCAGCCAGATCCTTTCTCTGAACCTCAAGGGTTCCTTCGACCTAAGTTTAGATATTTCCTATATACATAATTATGTTGGAGTAGTTTGAAAGTTAACGAAAGTGATACAATTATGGAAATAATTTATTCACATAAGATTTTATGTTCGAAGTAAACTAGACTGGTGTAATAATGTCATTATGGACAGAAATGCATCTTACCTTTTCTTAGATTCTAAATCTTAAACGAAATTGAATTATGTCATAGAATTTTTGTTTTTTTTTATGGTGAATTTGAGGTACATTACATGATCAGCAGGAGAATATGATAATGATAATGAGATACTCATGTCCCTCTCCTCTAGACTCTAATATTTCTAGTGATATTTCTCTCTCAGTTATGAGTGTTCCAATGACATTTCTCCTTGCGACTCTGACCATTTCAATGAATTTTCTTCCTTCTCCTCAGAGTTGGGCTTATCAGTGAACGTAACATTTTTTCTCCTCAGTGAACCAACATTCAAGTGATCTCTTTAGTAGCTCAAAGGACCATCATTCCAACGACCTCTTTAGCGACTGAACAAACCAGCCTTCCAATGAACTCGATGGCTCAATGGAATAACATTCTAGGGAAATATTCAATGAATCCAATACCATTTGTCAGGTTGGTGAACACATAATTATATAAATTTCAATGAAATTAACAAGAAGAAAGTAATGAGAAAATAAGACAAGAAAAAGAAAATTCAAACCGTACACAATATTTACATGGTAAAACACTTACAAATGCCTCTCATAGATGCATATATATACATCCTATTCCATAACTTCCATTATTACATGAATTACCACCTTTCCAAGAATTACGACACTTACATCAACCATCATAGTTCGTTGGTTTTTATTTCAATTTTGTATTGTTATCAAAATTTCACAATGACATCATACATGAAACATTGACATGTCAGAAACATATTGACATAAATATAAGAAGAATTGAAAACAACATGTGCATGATCCATTTTCACATTATGAAAAGATATGAATGTAACTAAAACATTATATGACAAAAGAAACATTAAAATCAATGCAACACTTCCTTAAAAAAGATTAAATTGATTTATTTGTACATCATACAACAACTTATTATTATCATAACAATACATCTTAATTTCAATCAATTTACATAACAAAAAACCTATATCAAGAAATCAAATCATTGAGTAAACATTCAAGTGAAAGAAACATATAGAAATATTGCAAAAAAACACTAAAGCCAATGTAGATATGTTGATTTCCCCCGGATGGGGTGCCACATGGAGCAGGAGGGGTACATGGAGTAGTGCCAAGAGGGGGCATTAATGGTGGCCATCCACCCTCATATCCTCTCCATTTATGATGGGCATAAACCCAAGCATACTTCACCATTTGATGAGGCCTTTCACTCACGCAAGGAGAAAAGTCGGCCAGAGCATTAAGACCACAGCCTTAATGGCTATAGCTACCATTTTCGACCTTATCAATAGTCTCGGTGGCTTTGGGATGATTCAGAAGGTTGCAGAGCCAAACATGGACAACTTTGCAGTGGGCACTCCGGCATTAGCTCTAGTTCTAAGAATGCCACGAGCAAGGGGGTGGCCTCGCAGATGCGCAGGGTGGTACGCGGCCGAGTCATGACAGAACAGGCAAAAGAAGTTTAAGAAAGAGTTGTCGCTAGCCAAGAGAAGGAGACCCAGAAAGTCCAGAGGAACAAGGACACCTCCCATGGCGTATGCCGAGGAGATTCCTCCGTAGGAATCCCTCCAAAATTTCTCAGAGAGCCTCCTTTTCATGGTTCCGGACAATTGGAATCCCCCCACTTGTTTTGGAGAAAACGCCACGACTTCTGGTCCAAGAGCTGAACACGGTCCTAGTGACACTCCAGTTGAGGAATTTACACCTTTCTTTATAGAGGAAGAGATGCAGAGAGGTAGCGAAGAAAATATCTATGAGCCTCCTAATGAATTGGGGCCGCAGAGTGGGCAACAACCGCATTAGGAGGAGGCCGACGTGCAAAATTCATAGCACCAGCCACCACTTCTTCACCCGGAGCACCTGAATTTGATCTTCGATGTCTGCAGTATGGTGGATGACCAAATCTTTAGAGCCATCCACATCAATCAATTCCTAGATATGTCATACACCGCCTACTCCAGTGCCACCCCAAGGTGCCAATGCCCCACCTGTGCTCAGGTCTACGCCATCCCAGTCAGACGCGGCAAGGAGAAGGACGACCACGAGGACATCGGCTAATAGGTTTTCCTGTTTGTTCACTACTCAAAACTCTTTCCTTTTTATGCATAACAGAGCTGCATCTCTTCTAGCTTATAGAAATGGTAGCGATAGTATAGGAATGAACAAACTAATACTAAGGCTGGCCATGTACCCTGGTTTCCTTCGAGTAGGGTAGCAGACTAACATTTTGAGTTTGGAAGCTAGCTTGGAATGACCAACTATCTTGGCTTCCTTAACAGGCGAGACCGCTAGCACTTCAATGGAACGCTGTAATTTTTCAATATCAATATAATAAGACATGCCATTTTTTACTTAAAAAAAAATGTAGATATATTAATTTTAGTGAATATAACGAAAAATAAAATCAATGTATAAACATTAAAGGGACATAATATTTTACGTAACAAAAAACCTATATCAAGAAATCAAATCATTGAGTAAACATTGAAGTGAAAGAAACATATAGAAATATTGCAAGAAACATTAAAACCAATGTAGATATGTTGATTTTAGTCAATATAACGAAAAATAAAATCAATGTGCAAACATTTAAGGAACATAATATAATTTAATGAAATAAACCCAATGCAATATATCAAAATGGAATATGTTTATCTAAAATAAATATATTTTCTAATTTATATATTCATTTTTATTTAGTTCGATACATATTTATTTATCATTTAATAATATGCAATTAAAATATTTTAAAAAATCAACTTATATTTATAAAAAAAATGTAAATATGTATTAAAAAAAAAATCAAATAAATAATATAAAAAGTAATTAAAAAAAATGATTTTATGTTTCAAAAATAACACTTATTTGTCCATCCATCTAAAAAGTGACACCAATATATCTTAATTGTGGAAAATATTGAATATTATTTTTACTTAAATAATTTATATATATAAAGTGTCACTCATTAAATTATTATAGTATAAAACAAGAGAGGAGGATGTCTCAATAGTAATACTTTATTTTACTTTTGGAATTTTATAATTTTATTAAATATTATAACATAAAATTTTAAAATATCAAAACTTCTTAATATCAAAACCTCTTAATAAGAGATTAAGAGAGTAGAGTTTTTTCTAAGCATTACTTTCTTTTGTCAAATTCAAATACAAATATTTTGAAATATTTAAGGATCTATTTAAAATAACATTTCATATTGAGAGTATGAATTAAAGATTTCATATTTCATATTTAGAGTTCTAATTTCTTCACTATATGGTTTCATATTCAAATCCACATCTCTTTATGAAAAATATGTTTATAAAAAAATTGTTTCCTATTCAATATGTAGACAATTGAGAGCATAAAGTTTGATGAAATTAAAATTGTTGAACAACAATTATATTTTGTATTTTATGTATAATTTGACAAGAGAATAATGTTTCATTAAATTGAAGTTGTTGAATATCAACTATATTTTGGATTTTATGTGTAATTTATTGATGTTATTTAATATATACTTTATGTTTCTGTGTAATTTATTGATGTTATTTAATATATATTTTATGTTTATGTGTAATTTATTGATGTTATTTAATATATACTTTATGTTTATGTATATAGTTGTTGAATATCAACTATATTTTGGATTTTATGTGTAATTTATTGATGTTATTTAATATATACTTTATGTTTATTGATGTTATTTAATATATACTTTATGTTTATGTGTAATTTATTGATGTTATTTAATATATACTTTATGGAATCCTTATGTTTTAGTTGTAGTTAGGGTTTAATTATGGTGGAGGATTAAATTGTAGGATTTAATTGATGTGATGATTAAATTATTATTTAATTTACTTATTTTTATAATTTGATTGTATTAATAAATATATTTATATTTTTATATATATGATATAATTGCACTTAACAATTGAAAAATAATATATCATTATTGAAATCAATACACACATTGAAATATGTTTATTTCTATGTATTTCTTCTATTTATTTATTTATTAATTATTGTTGTTGTTGTTGTTGTTGTTGTTATTATTATTATTATTATTATTATTATTATTATTATTATTATTATTATTATTATTATTATTATTATTATTATTATTATTATTATTATTATTATTATTATTATTATTATTATTATTATT
>ML776848.1:309255-360217 GCA_009831015.1 Picea engelmannii | reverse complement strand
ATTATTATTATTATTATTATTATTATTATTATTATTATTATTATTATTATTATTATTATTATTATTATTATTATTATTATTATTATTATTATTATTATTATTATTATTATTATTATTATTATTATTATTATTATTATTAAACACATGGTAATTTGAACTTAATGCATTATATATAAAGTCAAGACACAAACATTATAAAAATAGATTTTTTGATTTCCTTATTCTTTTTATTGCATCTAATAAATATCTTGAATCATTAGATTACATCCAATACAAATATTTTAATAAATAATTTTATATTTGAAAAAACATGTTTCCAAAAAAATGATTTTTATAAAAGTGATCTTATAATCATTACCATTAAAATACCCTCTAAATAATTGTGAGAAAAAATTAACAATGTAAATATTTTAAGAAGTAATTTTATATTCATTAAAACTAATTTACCAATTGAAAAATATTCAATATTATTTTCTCTTATCTAATTTTTGTTTTTATAAAGTGACACTCATTATCTAAATTAAAAGGAGAGAAGAAGTCATAATTTTAATGATTCATTTAATCTTCAAATATTATAATTTTATTTCATATTTTAATGCACATTTACAGAATTTATAATAATATTTTATTTAAAATATATCTAAAGTGCTTGAAGAATATTGAATATTAGTTATGCGTAACTAGTTTGTATGTTTATGAAGTGACACTCATTAGATAATATAGACTCATGTTATATTATAGTAGGATCCTAATCCTTCATTTCAGTTTCGAATAATATAATTTTATTTGATGTTATAAAACACATTTTCAAAATTTATAACTCATTTTGTTCAAAATATATTCAAACTACTTTCAAATCATGTAGACCATATCTTTCTTAGGTTTACATTCAATATTTTTCTCAAATGAGAATTTCTTGAAATATATTGAGGAGATGATTTCATATTAGAGCATAGATATATGGATTAAAGATTATTAAAGTTCCAATATATATATATATAGCGTATATGGTTTCAAATGAAAAAAAATATTTATCTATTGAAAATATATTTGTATTGAAAATATATTTGTAAAGAAGACAATTTCATATCCAAAATTGAAATATATTGAGGAGATGATTTCATATTAGAGCATAGATATATGGATTAAAGATTATTAAAGTTCCAATATGTATATAGCGTATATGGTTTCAAATGAAAAAAAATATTTATCTATTGAAAATATATTTGTAAAGAAGACAATTTCATATCCAAAATGTATAGTTGTGAAGACTAAAAAGTTTCATGAAATTGAGTCTTTAAGGTATAATTGTGTTTTTTTTATTCAATAGATGTTATTTAGGTTTAGTCTATGGAATCTTCACGGTTCTATTGTTAGGGTTTAACTATTATGAGGATTAAATTAGAGTTTAAATATTATGGAGAATTAAATTAATTAGTATATGTTATTTTATATATTATTTATGGTAATTTTTATTAAAGATTTAACTATTATTTAATTTATTCTTTTTTATAGCATGATTGTGTTAATAAATATACTCATATTTTGATATTTATTTATATGGTTACTATGCTACTATTTTTTTACATTAGATTATCAAGCTATTGTCACTTGAACCAATGCATGTACAACTAAATTTACTTGTTTCTTTATACATTATTAATTTTTTCATTATTATTATTATTATTATGACATTACATCTTGATTTCAAAACAAATAGTAATTTTCTAATTTATCCATTCTTTTTATTTATTTTATGTTCAATAGATATCTCATTTATCATTTGCTCATATGTAATGCAAATATTTAAGAAATGGTCTGATATTAAAAATAACAGTTTCCAAAGAAATGATGTGATATTGTAAAGCATTTTAAAAATGATCTACAACTCAAATCTCATCAGTGCACACACAACCATAGAGAGAATTGGAAAAATTCAAAAGCATTGCCAAAAGAGTAGAGAAACACATAACAAGAACGAAGAGAATGAAGAGAACAAATGATAAGAACAAATTACCATCATTGTACTCCAGAAGAGAGGGGCATCCTTTAATATTATGTAGGGTACTTTTTCCTCTACCTTATTTACAGTTACAAAGGAAGGTGTTTCTTTATTTATGAAGTGTCCTTCTATACCAGAATGATGAGGTCTGTTTACGCAAAAATTAACTAACATGAATGCCATCCTAATTATCAATTATGAAATTCCATACTCAACTAGACCTACGAGGGTTTTTTACAAAACAATTGGCTGACAAAAACTGACATAGAAGAACTTATTTAGGAGCGCCTTGTTAAAAAAATGGCAAGGGCATATTACAATATAAATAATTGACTACATGATGAAATCTCTCATGTCAAGTGGGAAAGGAAGGAGTGTTCCCTTGCTGGTGGACCAACTCCTCCCTGTTTCGACCGAGAAAAATCCCTTCTTCCGCCAGCAAATGAGGAAATTTGCACTTCACAGTCTCGATGGACATCCATTTGGCCTGAACTAAAGTTTTTTTTACCGACTTGATATGAAAGATGTTTTTTCTTGCGAGTTGTCCTAGACTGCGTGTCAATATCTTGATTAGAGAGTAGTGGAAGGTGAAAATATGGAATAATGTCCACTAGATGTCGCAATGTGACTTCTTCTTTGAGAAGAGGGGGATCAAACAACTTAAAATTATTCACATTCAACACATCATGTATGCCTAGCTATACTGATAATACTAATTCACATTCAACACATCATGTATGGCTAACTATACTGACAAGACTAGACGATATGCATTCTTGCCAATGTGTTCAAACATCATGCATGGGCCATAACTCAGTGGGTGCAACTTATGATGGAGGCCTTTGAATATTTAATTATCTAGTAGGATCCAAACCCGATTGCCTCACTGACAGGACAAAGAAATGTGTTTCTTATCATGGAATTGTTTTGCAGATTCTTGGGATTCTTTCAAGGAAGGTGTGACCTAAGTGTGGCATTCAACTAAATAATTAATAAAATGTTGTTTTTATTGATTGTAGATGTGTTTGACGATATGCATATATGAATCCCATTGTTTCACGTTTGCAAAGTAGCTGCGAAGGGTGTGAATGAGGGTATGATTGAAAAAAGTTGTTTTTCTGTCAGTTTGGGGGTGAAATATACTAGAAAAATGAATATTACAACCCAACAATGACCAGAGAGAGTGCTACAAAGTGATGAGGAAGGGAGAGTCCCTTTCAAAAATAATTTTATTGCCAGTCAAAAGTGTTTCCAAATATGTTGGAAAAATAGATGGGCGGGGTAATTAGCACAAGTAGTTTTATGGAAGGGGAGAAAGAGCGTCATATTATAAAAATGAGAGACTACGACCCAAATAACATCATTTTTATGGAGAGTTGCAGGAAAAACACTCAAAAATTCCATGGAAAGGATGGTACTAGTAAAGGTTGATAGATATCATGCTTGCAATCATAAACATTACTTTAGGAATAGAGTGACCAGACACAAATGAATTTATCCATATGTTTAGGAAGAGTGAGAAAATAGAAGTGGCATTGGAGGTTGATAATGGTCTTAGTTTTACCAAAATAGCCTCTACATGAAGAGGCATGGTCCTCCCTGATCAGGATAAGATGATCCTTGGACTGTGGCACACACAACTGGTTCAATAATTAAAGCCAACCATAATGGATGGTGTAATCCAAAAAGGGAATTTCATTGATGAATGTCAGTTTCTACAATGTTGCCCCAATCTCACTAAAGCATGTATTTGTTGCATAAATATCCTTCCAAGCATCATAGGTTGCACAACGTACCTCTAAAATGTACATAACCTAACTAGGTGGTCTACTTAAAAAGTCCTCGATCTTGTTAGTGATCCCTTTTTTGTACTTGATGATAAGGAGAATTTGTTGAATGTATGCTTCCCACTTTAGAGGACTTTGTTCCTGCATTTTACTATGCGAATTAATAAATATTAGGGGATGATGATTTATATGAAAAATGGTTTCTTTGGCCAAAATATATTGGGTCCATTGCTTAAACGCTTGCACTAAAATATATAATTACTTGTCATAAGTATAGTACTTGACCTTGGCGTTGGAAATAATCTCTGAATTGTAGTCCATTGGGTGATGTCCTTGTTTAAGTATAACCTCAATGGAAAATGGAGAGTCATTCATTCTGGTTCTTCAGATACCAATTTATATGCAACTTAGATATAAAGAACATGCTTAGAACAAGAAGGCGCACTAGAAAAGTGAAGTAGCACCAAAAAAACACGAGAGAAACACACAACATGCATGAAGAGAACAAATGATAAGTCAAAAATTACCATCAATTTATTCTAGAAGAGAGGGGAAACCTTTAATATTATGGAGGGTGAATTTTTCCTCTACCTTATTTGTAGTTACAAAGGAGGTTGTTTCTTTACTTTTAAAGAGACTTGCTTAAATAGACTAGCCAGGGTTGTTTACTTCGCAACTGACTAACATGAATTACATATTAATTATTATTTATGAAGTTCCCTCCTCAACTAGACTAGCTCGGATTGTTTACAAAACAACATAACGATGCAAACTGACATAACAACACTTATTCATGAGCACCTTCCTCAACAAAGCTAGAAAGTGAAAATTACAATAGAAATAACTGACTACATGCTCAACTCTCTCATGTTGAGTGGAGAAGGAAAGGAAGTTCCCTTCATGGTGGAAAAAAACATCTATTCCAAAGAAAGATATTTCAAAAAAAAGGATCTTATATTTTAAAGAAATGTAAATATTTTGATAGATATTCTTATATTCATTAAAATGTGAGATTAATTTACCCACTGAGTAATTGCAATACCCCTCACTTTATACATTTAAAAATTTAATTTATTTCTATTTTATGTCAAAATATGTATTATGAAAATTATCGAAAAATACTTATGTGGAACTATGTCATCATAAAGAATATTGTTGTAACATTATTTTTAATTTATTTAATTAACAATGATAATTTGATTAGGGAATCTAGTTACAAAGAGTAAATCATTATTCCATGCATGAGTGAAAACAATAAAACTACCAAAATGATTTTTTTCCATAGCACAAGTGGAACCCTACTCCCAAAGGTCTGGGATGTGAGGGAACAAGATAACACAAAATTAGGCCAAGAATATTCCCTAGAGTTAGGGATTAGTCCAACCTAAAAGGAATTAGGAAACTTATTAAATACATGTATTCTATGAGGTAGGATGTTGTTGAGTACTTGTGAGGAGAAGAGTTAGATGGTTCATAGAAGAACCAAAATCTATGAAATTTGGGAAAGATTATACAACTTTAGTCCCCGTTGAATAATGATTTAGGCTTGGGGGTTACAAGGACAAGTAAATTAGGCTATCCATGTCTATGGTTGGAAGGAACCATTTCTCTACTAAGTTTGTTTCCGAGTTACTAAACCAATCTCATATATGTTCTCTTATTTTATTTATATTTTTTTTACTAATAATTGTCGAGTATTATAGTAGAGAATGATTGCAAAAGCTACAATACTAATTATACCCAAATATACATCTGTGTTCAATTTATAATTTAAATGTTGATAGCATGACAATAATGAGCATACTTGTAAGATATTATTTCCAGTGTTTATTTATTTGCCAATGCAGCATGAAATACATAACAGAGTCTATACAATGTTGTTTTCGGTAGAAAAATTATTATTTATATGTTTCAACTAGAAATAAACTAAACACATCTATTTTATTTTAAATAATATTATTTGTTTAGAAAAAGAAAAACGTTTTTGGCTTAGAACTAAAAGAAACATGTTTTCACAATAGACAATGTATATTACTGCAAAGTAAAAGAAAATCAAATGTTGTAACATCCAGCTCTTGCGCACACTGAGCAGACTTATTCTTTTAGGACACTTGCGTGCAAGTGATCCAGGTCATTATACTATTGGTTGTTGTGATTATGACTATGAGATATTTTGGATTTGATGATATGTTATTTTTTTTGTATTTACATCGACAAGTGCTATTGACTGGGTTCTCCTAAGTGTGCAGGACTCTGGATGTTAGAGGATGTCATGGCATAGATAAAACTCCTTGGACTCGGGATCGAGTTAGTGAGTGGACTGTTAGGATTTCAATGTTGTTGATGTGACATATGTACATATGATTAGATATTATGATGTTGATTGTTATTGTTGACATGTTTCGTTGATGGATCCAAGCTGGCAATAGATTGACGACCAGACTCACATTTGGAGTAAAGAGGTCATGTACGAAAACAAGAGACATTGAGGGAGAGGTGTGGCAACAACCCCGCCACAGCCTACTAGCACTAACATCGTGTTTTGAACTGTAGGTTAACGATTACCTAGTTCGAGAAGACCCACAATGTTGTAAGGGAAGACTGTGACAATCACTCACAATGATTCTAAGGGGAACACAATAAGGCAGGGTCGTTATTCTTTAGAGGCCCTTAGTCTCCCACAAGATCACCTGACAGAGTATTGACTCCAAGGTTTTGATATCTACCGGATTCAGTCAAGAGCCGAGTGGCACCCTTGAAGCACGTAGTGTGTCTTGAAGGGCATGTCGCGTAAATAAAATAGAAAGAGGTGAGTGGCACCCTTGGAGCATGTAGTGCATCCTAAAGGGCAGGTCATGATTTTAACTATGGTAAGTTAATAAACCTAGTGCCTAGAAACTATGCCTCCTTAGGACCTGGTTGGCCTTAAAATGAATGATGTGATGAGTAATGGTTAATAAAAAATTTTCCCTTAAGAACTGCTACCAAGCCCAATGAATTTAAAACCTAGGTCTAATTAGATCCTCTGAACATAAAAAAAAAACTAATTATACATATAACAAGAAGGGGGTAAATAAAATTCAAGCTTTGTTAATTAAAGTAAAAATTTTAGTGAAGGTTTAATTATTAAAAAGGGGTAAATGGTTGTTTCTATAAACTTGCTAATTCTGAAGTTAATTAAAAAAAGAGGAAACTTAAAGAAAAAGGGAAACTTAAAAAAAAGGGGGGGGAGGGGGGGGAAATTAAAGAAAAACAGGGAAAGCCTAACTTAGTAATGAATCTAGCCTTTGAAACTTTCTATTTATGAACTCAACTAGGATTAAAGTAAGGCGTAAGTTATTTAAGAATTGTAGTGGAATATTGGGACATTGAGGAGTGTTTTAGGAACGCTTTTAGGTGGGTGAAGGAAATAAGAAAATTTAATTAATTAATAAATTGATTTTCTCATGCAACTAGGGTATCGAGAGACATCTGCTCAATTTGAGATTTTTTTTTATTTTTTTTATCCGTGAAATTTTGAGATCCTTGGGCCACTTTATTTTTTTCTAATATTCCATTCTCATTATTTAATTATTCTTTGTTTGTGAAAAAATTCCTTTTCGGACAGATTGCAAGCATAAAAAAAAAAATCTAATTCTGAAAACATTGGTTGGGTGTGCCCAGATTTTATATCCCTTTCTTCATTTACTCCAAGATTTATTATCATGGGAAATAAATTTCTCAGAGTTTCCTATTTTAAAGGTGCTGAGATTTCCAGTATCCCTTTCCTTATTTACAAAGATATTTTATTCTTTTTTCACCGAGTTTTTTTTTTACTACACTAAGATTCTGGTCTTTTTACTACACAGATATAATTACCTTCAATCTAACCTATTGGCGATATTAGACGGTGTTCTTTTTAAGGTTATTAAACGATGCCTTTAAATCTGTGCGTTTTTATAATTAATTATTGGTATCTAATCGCGTTAATTCCTTAGTTGATAAAGTTTATGTATATATTGCCCAATTTGATCATGTAAGATATTGTATTATCTTTGTGGTTTGCATAGCCCGGTAAACGTTCTAATTGGAGAAATATGTTAATTAATTATATTGGTTGTAATTGATGAACATCATGTTAAGCTAATGACCGCATGAATGGCATAATGGTTATCTGCTTAATACGGTTATTTGTCTATGTTAGTGATCTAATAATAATTACTTGTTACTGTTAGTGATCTAAGAATGTTTAATTGTTATGTTAGTGAATTAATTGTGTTAATTGTGTAATTACCAACTTATTGTTTAAATAGTTGGGCGTCAACTTACATGGTTCCATTTCAACTATGATTACAATAGTTATATAATAATTTAAGCATGAATAACTATTTAATAGTTTAACAGTTTGCATCTAGTTATTAAGTTAAGTTTCAATTGTTATATAACAACTTTATTGTGGAATAATCGTATGGAAATTATCTTTTCTAATAGATTAATTGTTTTCATCAGTTTATTAATTTAATTGTTATTGAGTTTACGTTTGTAATAGATTTTAATTTCCATTACAACAGGGAATTAATAGGACTTGTTGAATTCACTAATGTTGTTAATGGAACCCATATGCGATAGATTGTGATTAGAATTATGAGTTACCTTTTTTAGTAAATGTTGTGAAGGGTTTGTAAATGAATGGAAGGTAAATGTTTTCTTGATGATGGATAAGTTCCCTTACTTTAGGATGGTGATTGGTTACTAATGTTTGGAAGGTAGTCACCCTGTGTCTCATTAAACTATTTGATCGAGTTCCTTGTTTATAATTTTTTTTTTATGTCAACTGCTTAAGTTGGTACCTTGGGTGCATTGGATTGCATCTCGATTAAAGGTTTAGAATTGTTGTGTTGTGCCTTAGTTGCTATCTCTCTTCTCGCATCATGGAAACATGGTTCCTTATGACTGGATCTTGGCATGCAATGATCAATGAGTGTGTATGACAACCAGGCCTTGGGGCATATGCCTCTCGATGGCATTGATGTCAATTATTAAAGTCAATGTTTTGTAATTTGTGTTGTAATGCATGATTGACTTGTTCTCTCCCATCGTGGAGGTTCATAGTACATGTGTCATTGTTATGTTGGTTGTACCTGAATGATCTTTTGTTATATTTTTTCTTAGTGCTCTAGACTTGTTGTGTCAGGTGGGATGTAGACACCTCCTTGTTCCTCAGAAAAGTCGCTAGCCTTGAGACATTAAATGGTCAAAATCGATGGGAACCTAGGATTGAGTGTTGATTATGTGTCATGGAGGTCCTAACCATTAGAGGGTAGGACAGATGGATATTCGTTTTTATTTTTCATTGCATTGAATATCATATGTTTCTTCCCGTTACATGATGTGCTAGTATGCTAGGTCGTTATGTTCTTTGTTGATTTATTTTCATGCATTTTGTTCGTCTTCGTGTTGCGATGTTTGAATGTATGGTCGTTATTACTTTCCCACACACAAAAAAAAATGTATGGGTTTTGCATCACATGTTGTCCTAACAAAGGTGTTCGTTACATATGGTATCAAAGTTGATTCAACCGGCGACGTGGGATCACTACGACTTCCTTTTGATTGTATAATTGATTATAATGTCACTAATTAAATTGATGTGTATTCATGCAAGTAATCATGGTTAGAGGATGTCGTGAAGCTAGACAACGGGGTGCTAGTGGAGGAGACGTGACACCCCAGTAGCATTCATGCCCAAGGGGTCTAAACCCTAGGGAGATGAATAGGTTGTCAGGTAGGAACAAATAGTTGTGGGTGATGTGGTTCAGCTAATGAGGTCCTTCGAGAGGATGTATAATTCACTTATCATTCATTTGGATAGAGATGAGGCCATGGTGCCAGCACCTTCTAAGGGTCTACCACATGCCCCGGTTGGTACTAGTAGAATTCACCATGAACTTGAGAAGGTCAAGTTTCCCGAGTTCTTTGGTGCCCCGGATGGTGCAGTCACCGAGGCATCGTTGGAGAATATGGAGATGTGATTTTCAATTTGAAACTATACCTCTAACATGAAGGTCTGCATGACGATATTTACACTGAAGGGGAGTGCTCTTCTATGGTGGAAGACGCTCCTGCCACAATTGAACATGGCCATCGAAGACATTTCATGGGAACTATTTCAGGAACAGTTCCGGGAGAGGCATTTATCTGAGGAATTCATTGAGCGCCAACTCAACAAGTTCAACACCTTGTGCAGGGTAGTCGTACAGTTCCCAAGTACGAGGCCCACTTCATGGAGCTTCTTCGGTATGCTCCGCACCTGAATACCTAGAAAATTAAGGTCAACAAGTTTGTGTTCGGCCTTAATGTCAACATTCATTCACAAGTGAGGATTATGATGCCTCGAACCTTGCACGATGTTGTTTATAAGGCCCTCATAGTGGAGGAGGATCTTATCAGCGAGGTCGGAGAAGGACTCCAGCGAGACTAGCGGGAAAGGCATCATCTAGTGCGTAGCAACATCAGACACCAGCTAGGAATGCACCAGGGTATCGAGGCACTCCAAGAGGATCCACCTTCACTACACCTCGATGACCAATGCCTCAGCATCAAACTCCTTATCGAGGACCACAACACCAACAACAACATTGATCGCAGGAGAAATAGTTTAGGCTTGTTCAACATAAAAAATAAGGGTTCTAGGCCGGGGGCTTGTCAGCTTCTACTTCAGGTACCAGGAGTACTAGACCGAAGAAAGAGTGTTAGACATGTGGAGAGCCACATTACTAGCGTGACTGCCCAATTGAGAGGACCATAGAATCTGGATTAGTCGGACCCACTACCGTGGGAGACTTGGGCAATGCCCATCGAATTCATGCAGCGGTAAATAACCGCCAGGCAGAGAACCAGTCAATTGTGCTTGAGATGTCAAGTACCATCATTGACCAGACCCTTAGTATTTTGATATATCTAGGTGCTACAGAGAGTTTTTATTTTGGTACAATGCTAAAAAGAATTAAGGTAAAGGAAATCGAACAGGATGAGTTTAACTTTGTAGAAATGGCTTCGAGAGCCAAACAATAGGTTGGAGGGAAGGTGATAGGTTGTATATTTAACCTCGGAGAGTTTGTCACAAGGGACAACCTGTACGTCACGATATTAAGGTCTTATGACATTGTGATCAGTATGGACTGGTTGGAATCGCATGAGACGATACTCAATTGTAAGACGAAATGGTTGAGCTTGCTCAATGACAAGGGGCAGAGACATGTGATTGTAGGTCGGAACCAGGGAGTCTCCCTAAGTTTCGTCTCTTCCCTATATATACATAAGAGAATGCGCAAAGGATTCAAGATGTATGTTATCCTTGCATTAAATGAAAAGAGCATGGGGGAAGGCTTAGAAAACCTTCTGGTAGTGCAAGAGTTTGCGGATGTCTTCTTAGAGGATTTTCCAGGATTTCCTCTTGAGAGGGAACTTGAATCTACCATCGAACTAAAATCGAGAATTGAACTGATAGCAAGAACGCCTTATTAGATGTCGACCCCTATGTTACAGGAGTTGAAAATGCAACTGAAGGAGTTATTGGACCTAGGAAATATAAGTCCAAGTGTGTCACTGTAGGGTGTGCCCGTTATTTTCATATGGAAGAAGGATGGGTCCTGGAGACTTTGCATTAACTACCGTGAATTGAACAAGGCAACGATCAATAATTAGTATTTGTTTCCAACGATTGATAATCTGTTTGATTAGATGAAAGGTGCGACGGTGTTTTAAAATATTGACTTGAGATCAGGGTATCACCAGTCGCGGATTAAGGAAGACGACATCCCTTAGACCGCCTTTAAGAGGAGGTTTGGACATTACTATTTTACTGTTTTATCGTTTGGACTGACGAACGCCCCAACGATATTTATGAATGGGGTGTTCTGCGAATACTTGGACAAATTCATCCAAGTGCTTCTTGACGATATTTTGATTTACTCTTGGATGATGGATGATCATAATGAGAAATTGTGCTTGGTACTACAATGTCTACGAGAGAACAAATTGTATGGGAAATTATCTAAATGCTTGTTTTATCAATCGACGATTCACTTCTTAGGGCATGTCATCTCCAGAGAAGGTATCATTGTCGATCCAACAAAGGTCGAGGCTATTATGGAATGGCCTGTGCCGATGAATTCCCCCGAAGTGCATAGCTTCATGGGTTTAGTGGGATACTATCGACAGTTCGTTGAGGGTTTTTCAAACGTAGAAAATCCGATCACGAAATTGCAGAAGAAGAACAAGAAGTTTGTTTGGATCGAGAAATGTGGGGGAGTATTTCATAGGCTGAAGGAGTTGTTGATGACATCACCAATACTAAAGTTCCCTGACATGGAAGAAAACTTATTGGTATGCACAGAAGCATCCAAGGAAGGCTTAGGAAGAGCCTTGATGCAAGATGGCCAAGTGATCTCTTACATCTCCAGAAAGTTGAGAAGGCATGAGGAGAACTATGCAACACATGATTTTGAGTTGTTATCCATTGTTTATGCCTTGAGAGTTTGGAGACACTACCTTATTGAAAGAAAATTTGAACTAAAAATGGACAACTATGGTCTACAACACATCTTTCCTCAAAACAACTTGAACGCGTGACAACGATTTTGGTCGGAATTTCTTTGTGAGTACGATTTCGAGATTACTTACATAAAATGAACAATGAACATAGTGGTTGATCCGTTGAGTCGGAGACCATGCATATTTCCGATGATGCCTCTTTAGATGAATCTATGTCAAAAGATTCTAACTTTACAGTGCGACAATGATTGGTACAAAGAGTTCAAGGATTTTATCGGAGAAAACAAAATGATGGTAATAAATTTTGAGGGATTTACACTTGAAAAATACGTATTATTGATATTTAAAAGTCAAACATACATGTTGCCCAATGATGAGTTGAGGAGTTTGATCCTAAATGAGGCTCATAGAGTAGTGTACATGGCTCATCCTCGAGTCACGAAGATGAGGGCAGACCTTAAACCCTTATTCTTTTGAAAGGAATGAAGGAAAACATGGTCAACTACGTGGAAAGAAGTCTAGAATGTCAGCAGGTGAAGGTTGAACATAGAAATCCGCAAGGATTACTACAGCCACATGGTATTCTAGAATGGAAATGGGAGGTCACTTCGATGGATTTCATTGTTGGATTTCCACTGACGACGAGGAGACACAAATTGATTTTTGTAGTGGTCGACACTTTGATGAAGAGTGCACATTTTGTCCCTATGTGTACGACGTATTAGGCACCTGACATAGCTAGAGTTTTCATCAGTGATATTTTGAGGCTTCATGGAGTGCTTAAGAGGATTATATCCGATAGAGGATCAGTGTTTACACAATGATTTTGGACTGGTTTCCAAGCGGCCTTGGGAACCCAACTTAACTTTAGTATCACATATCACCCAGAGATAGACCAGCGGACCGAAAGAACAAACCAAGTCTTGGAGGATATGTTGTGTATTTACATGATGGACCAAAAAAAGTGTTTGGAAGAGTTCTTTCCACTGGTAGAGTTTGCATACAACAACAATTATCAAAGAACCATTAAGATTGCACCATTCGAGTTTCTTTATGAGCGACTGTGTCAGACGACTTTGATTTGGGATAGGCTTGAGTGTAGGTTCTTGGTGGGGCCAGAAGAGATCCAAGAAATGGAATATCAAATGAAAATAAGAATACAAAGGATCAAGGAAGCATCGACAAAAGAGTTATTCCGATGCGCATCATGTCGACCGTAGTTATGAAGTTGGCAATCGAGTCTTCTTGCAGGTGAAACCGCATAAGAGTTCAATCAAGTTTGGAAAGGGTGCTAAACTCTCTCCTAGGTTTGTGTGAAACTTCAAGGTTGTGGAAAAAAGGGACCTGTGGCCTATCAAATGGCCTTGCCTGATTCTTTGAGGCGTATGCATGATGTTTTTCACGTATCTATTTTGATACATTATGTTAGTGATCCTACACATGTTATTGACATGATTTCTTTGCAAGTATCAGACGAGGGTGCTCTCATGGTGGAGAAAATTCTCATCCTGAACCATCGCATTTGAAATCTATGGCATCGAACATTAGATCAGGTCAAGGTCTAGTGGGACAACTGTATTCCATACTTGGCAACCTCGGAGGACGCATATGATATGCATCATCAATTTCCATTTTTCTTTGATAGCTAGACATATGATACTGTGATACACTTTATTTCGAAACTTACATACTGTGAAAATTCAGGACGAAGTTTAAAACAAGAAGGGGTGTATGTAACATCCCACTCTTTCTCACATTGAGCATACTTATTCTTTGAGGAAACTTTCGTTCAAGTGATCTAGGTAATTATACTATTGGTTGTTTTGATTATGACTATGAGATATTGTGGATTTGATGATATGCGATTTTTCTTGTATTTACATCAACATGTGCTATTGACTGGGTTCTCCTGAGTGTGCAGGACTCTGCATGTTAGAGGATGTGGAGGCATCAATGAAACTCCTTGGAATCTCTATCGAGTCAGGGAGTGGATTGTTAGGATTTGAATGTTGTTGATGTGACATATGTACATATGATTAGATATTATGATGTTGATTGTTATTAATGAAATGTTTTGTTGATGGATGCAGGCTGACGATATATTTATGACCAGATTGACATTTGGAGTAAAGGGGTCACGCACGACAACCAAAGACATTGAGGGAGAGGTGTGGCAACATCCCTGCCACAACCTACTAGCACTCCCGCTGTGGTTCGAACTGTGAGTTAACGATTACCTATTTCGGGAAGACCCACGATTTTGTGAGGAAAGACTATGACAATCACTCATGATGATTCTAAGGGGCGCTCAATAAGGTAGGATCATTATTCCTTAGAGTCTCTTAGTCTTCGACAAGACCATTTGACATAGTATTGACTCCAAGGATTTGACATCTACAAAATTCAAGCAATAGGTGAGTGGAACCCTTGGAGCATGTAGTGTGGCTTGAAGGGCATACCGCACAAATAAAATGGAAAGAGGCGAGTGGCACCCTTAGAGCACGTACTGCGTTGTGAAGGGCACATCACAATTTTAACTATGGTGAGTTAATAAACCTAGTACCTAGAAACTATGCCTCCTTAGGACTTGGTCGTCCTTAAAATGAATGATGTCATGAGTAAAGTTTAATAACAAATTTTTCCTTAAGAACTATCACCAAGCCTAGTGAACTTAAAACCTAGGTCTAAGTAGAACCTCTGAACACAAAAAAAAAAACTAATTAGACATATAACATCAAGGGGGCAAAGAAAATTCAAGATTTATTAATTAAACTAAAATTTTCAATGAAGGTTTAATTATTAAAAGGGGGTAAATGGTTGTTTATATAAACTTTCTAATTCCGAACTTAGTTAAAAAGGAGGAAACTTAAAGAAAAAGGCAAACTTAAAAAAAGGGGAGGAGGAACTTAAAGAAAAAGCGGGAAAGTCTAACTTAGTAAGGAATATAGCCTTTGGAACTTTCTATATATAAACTCAACTAGGATTTAAGTAAGGTGTATGTCATTGAATAATTGTAATGGAATATATGGACATCGAGGAGCGTTTTACGAACGTTTTTAGGTGGGTGGGGGAAATAGGCAAATTTAATTAATTAATAAATTTATTTTCTAGTGCGACATATGCACGAGGGAGGTTTTTCTTAATTAAATAAATGAGAAAGGAATCTAATGAGGGTTTGGGAAAGTAATCACTTGAAAACTCTATAAAAAGGATGGAACATGAGGAGTATGGATCACATCTGGATTTTGTAACGTTACGCTACCAAAACTTTATCTTGACTAAGTTTCTGTGGTGGGAGTTGGGATACCCAGCTTAGGTAACGAGTGGTAGCTCGACCTTGCAAGGTGAGATGGGAGCTAGAATTCTCTGGTATTGTGTGTGGCATCTTTGTGGATCAATGGGCTCAGGTGGAAGAAGATTACCCCTAGCATTCGTTGGGAGGTACCAAGTGAGGTCTCATCGGTTGGAAAGTGGGAGTTGGATGCAACGCGCACAAGAGTTGGCAAGTTGGCAAGTTGGATGGAGTGTGCATGGGAAATGACTTCAAATTATTCGCATTTGGCTATGATATGCATGTGTATATTATGTATTCAATAGTAGCTAAGTTACCTATATATGCATCTCTCTAATGTCGAAAGAACGCATGCATCATTGTGTTAAAAATTTAGTTAATTTTTTGTATCTGAATATTTATCCTCTCAAATATACGCTTCTGTAATTGGGTGAAAGGTAGTTAAATTTTCTTTCTGCGACTTCTTGGTTCTCCAATATTGGAAGCATTACGTGTTGTATAATTGATTATGTTGAGTATTAAGGAATGTTTTACTGTAATAAAAATTGTAGTTTTAAATCTTCTTGGGATTTGTTACTGATTGAGAAGCCCCCCCTCCCCCCAAATCAATTGAACCTTAGCGCATAGATCAATAATAGGCTTTGAATCTTGGTGTTGTATTGTGTAATGAGTAACTGTTAAAATATTTTTTATCAAAATATGGTGATCTAATTGTATACAACTTATGTTTTTCTTTAAAGATGATTAGATGGTAGACCCATTGTTGATAAACCAATCAAATTTAAATTCAGTAAACTTAAGAATCATCGATTAACAGGTCGAGTAAGATAATCATTTAAAAGGTAAAATTTGTATTGTGAAATTCCATGGGAGATAGTTATAATCTTAAATCACATAGTGTCTAGGTCTCTTAAATCCATTATGTTGTGGGAAAACTCAAATCGAGGGTTACTAGTGGAGTTCAATAAAGGTCATTTTCTTATGTTATTAACAATGGAATGAATTGGGCTATCATACATCGTCTTTGTAAATTTGCACTTCAAGTTTTTTCTTCACCCATATAAATTCAGTATACTATAAAGCGAATGCTTTTAAATAAGTAATTTAAATTGGCTATAAAATCAAGCGAAGGGATGGTTCAATCTAGTGGAGACTTCAGTTATCGATGCCCCTTTGTCGTTGATTCAACGAATCAGTCGATGCATTCTCCTCCTTCCACCTGTAATTGGCTAGAAATGAAATAAGTATTCCATCCAATGCCAGTGTTGTGTTATCACAGAAGATGGAAGGAGCGAAATTAATATCTTAGAAAACATAAAGCGTCGTGATATGAGGGTAAATGGTTGGAATGAAATTTATTAATCATTATCAAACCTTTTTCTTGGGCCAGTGGCGGTTCCCCTCGTCTGCTCACTCTGAGATTGTTTTTTATTTTTAATCCGTGAAATTCTGAGATCCTTCGGCCACTTTATTTTTTTCTAATATGCCATTCTCATTATTTAATTATTCTTTGTTTGTGAAAAGTTTCCTTTTCCGACATATTGCAAGTGTAAATTTGTTTTTACTAATTCCAAGAACATTGGTTGGGTGCACCCAGATTTTATATCCCTTGCTTCATTTACTCCGAGATTTATTATCTTGGGAAATTATGTTCTCAGAGTTTCTTGTTTTAAAGGTGTCAAGATTTCCTGTATCCCTTTCCTTATTTACACAGAGATTTTATTTTTTTTCACCGAGTTTCTTTTTCCTACACCAAGATCCTTGTCCTTTTACTATAGAGATATAATTACCTTCAGTATAACCTACTCATGATAGTAGACGATGTAATTTTTAAGGTTATTAAACGGTGCCTTAAAATCTGTGCATTTTTATAATTAATTATAGGTATCTAACTGTGTTTAAATCTTGGGTTGTTAAACTTTATGTATATATTTCCCAATTTGATGATGTAGGTTACTGTATTATCGTTGGGGTTTGAATAGCCCAGTAAAATTTCTAACTGGAGGATTGTGTTAGTTAATTATATTAGTTGTAATTCATGAAAAACATGTTAAGCTAACGACTGCATGAATGGTAGAATGGTTATACGCTTAATAAGGTTATTTGTTTATGTTAACGATCTAATAATAATTACTTGTTATTGTTAGTGATCTAAAAATGCTTAATTGTTATGTTAGTGAATTAATTGTGTTAATTGTGTAATTACCATCTTATTGTTTAAATAGTTGGGCATAAACTTACATGGTTCCATCTTAACTATGATTACAATAGTTATATAACAGTTTAATCACGAGTAACAATTCAATAGTTTGCATCTGCTTATTAAGCTTTGTTTCAATTGTTATATAACAATTTTATTGTGGAATAATCATATGGAAACTATCCTTTCTAATAGATTGATTGTTTTCATCAGTTTATTAAGTTGAATTGTGTTTGAATTTAGCGCTTGTAATATCTTTTAATTTCCATTAAAACAAGGAATTAATAGGACTTGATAAATTTACTACTGTTGTTAATGGAACCCTTATCTAGTAGATTATGATTATAATTATGAGTTGACGTTTTTAGTAAATGTTGTGAATGGGTTGTAAATGAATGGAAGGTAAATGTTTGCTTGATGATAGATAGGTGGCCTTACTTTAAGATGGCGATTGGTTACTAATTTGTGGAATGTAGTCACCTAGTGTGTCATTAAACTTGTTGATTGAGTGCCTTGTTTATAATTTTCATTTTATGTTGAATGCTTAAGTTGGTACCTTGGGCGCATTAGATTGTGTCTCGATTAAAGTTTTAGACTTGTTGTGTTGTGCGTTAGTCGCTATCGCTCTTGTCGCATCAAGGCAACATGATTCCTTATGACTGGATCTTGGCGCACAATAATAATTGAGTGTGTATGAAAACTGAGCCTTTGGGCATGTGCCTCCCAATGGCATTGATGTCGATTATTGAATTCAAGTTTTTGAAATTTGTGTTGTAATGCATGATTGACTTGTCCTCACCCGCCGTGGATGTTCATAGTACATGTGTTGTTTTTATGCTTGGTGCAGCCAAAAGATCTTTTGTTGTATTTTAGCTTAGTCATTTGGACTTGTTGTGTCTAGTGGGATGTAGACACCTCCTTGTTCCTCAGAACAGTTGCTAGCCTTAAGACGTTAAATGGTCAAAATCATGGGAACCTGGGCTTGAGGGTTGCTTATGTGTTCTGGAGGTCCTAACCATTACAGGGTAACAAGGGCGGGTAGTCATTTTTATTTTATGTTTGATTGAATGTCGTATGTTGCTTCTCGCTGCATGATGTGCTACTGTGCTACGTTGTTATGTTCTTTTTTGCATGATTTGCATGTTTTGTGTTCGTCATCGTGTTGTGATGTTTGAATGTATGATCGTTATGATCGCTCAAAAAAAAATGTATGGGTTTTGCATCACATGTTGTACTGGGGTCGTTACAAATGTTTAGCCTCAATCTAAACCAGAATCAAAATTATGCTTGTAGAGCTCATAAGCACAAACCATTTCAACACAAAATATGGTGTATTCATAAATATTCTAAAGGATTAAATAAAAACCTATGGGTTAAAACAATATAATGAGGTATTATCATTAGATCATCATTTCAAGAAATAACATGGAAATCATAGCATCACCACCTAAGCTCTCTAACAAGATGAAGAGAATCTAAACTCAGCGTTATCACCCATCTAATTCTCTCCACATCGTTTTCTTAAGAATGGTTCTTAACCTACAAAGAAGGCACATGGGTATTCACCAGAATACAAACCACGATACCTGGTTGTCAGTGGCCATTGAATTTGACTTTGCACCAAGGGTTTCAATAGAGCCTGCATAGAATATGTGGTCAAATATTGTTAGACACATTGGAATAATATTCGACTTTGCACCATGGGTTTCAATAGAGCCTGCATGGAATCTGTGGCCAAATATTGTTAGACACATTGGAAGGAATAATATTCAAGAACAAAACTTAAGGCTGCATACTGTAAATAAAATCTCTCCTTACCTTAGTAATATAATCGACAATGAGCATGTTGTTGTGGAAATTTGAATGGACAATAAGCATGCTCTTTGGGCAAGTCGTTATCTCCAACGAGCATATCGTTGCATACAAACGACATTTACAAATTAGTTTTCAAGTTAGATAAATACCAGAACAAGAAACCAGAGATGAGTTTTAAACTATCCAACCCTTAATAGAAGATGAGTAAGCTATCACCTGCAAATATTTGGCATTTATTATAGCTCGGGTTGAGTCAGCCATGCAAACACAAAAGAGAAACAACAAAACCCTATGTCATCCAAAGGAATTGATTGAATGAAAATATGATAGAATCGATTACCATGCCACACTTGAGGCTTCGTGTACTGTTAGAGTGAGACAGATAGAAAAATTAATGGCGTCAAGGCGTGGTCTACCCGGACCCTTCCCTCGTGGATAACCATTAACCTAGCTATTGTGTAAACCTAAGCCTATTTGTGGTTGGTCATTAAAGAAGTTGACGTTTAACTCAAGTTTTGAAACATATGACGTGATGGGTGTACGTATCCTTGAAGGTGAGAATAGTAAGCAAATAAACGTTGTTATGATATCCATAGAGACGCTTAAGCCGAAAGATAAAGTAGTTTTAGACATTTTCAAAAGAGGAAGCATGGATTCGTTCCCCTTTTACCAACATAACATGGTTATAATAATATTCTGGGTCAACTATATATATATTTCAACTTAGAGGAGTGAGCTAATAACCATCTCCAAAGTTGATATAAGATTTATTTAAACAGTTTAAATCATTGATAACTAGTATTTGACCTACGGGTCATAATAAAAAATTTAAAGTTCTCAAGAAACACAATACATTAGATTGTAATAGAGAAATTTAATAGAGAAAGTTGCAATACTTTTGAAGAGGAGAAGATCTCTTTTCAGTCAACTAAATTACATCACGATATTTTCTCATGCTACACAGAACAATGCCTCTCGATACAATAATATTGAGGCCTTTGCAAAATAGAGATATCCAAATTCGTACCTTTTCATAATTTAGTCACACGTTTTGTCAATATTATATTTACACTAGCATTATCCTTTCCCCAATGGTAGTTTTGTTTTGTAACTAAGGGCTTTCGTTAAATAACATGATGGGGGATTTGCAATATCTAGCTTTTCATAAATTAGTCACTATTTCATACTTATGTTATTGAAATTAGTCACTATTTCATACTTATGTTATTGTGATTGTCTATAAATTAGCTTTGATCTATCAAACACTCAAGAGATCAAATTTCTTAATGTGTAAATTTTAATTTATGTGTTGATATCTAAATATGTAGGTAAATAATTTTTATTTATTTTTTAATTGAATGAACTTTATTTTTATTATTATTATTATTATTTTGATGTAACCTTATCTAATCTAACATTACAGGACAACATCTCCCTATAATCAATTGTAAAGCACCTTAGTGCACTTAATACAATAAATTGATCTTTTAAAATCTACATAGATTAATAAAACAAGTTTCTTCACCGATAAAACATATATCCTCTTTTAGCATTTGAAACCATCTTCTAGCCTCCTCAACTTGACAAAATTATATATACTTTCATTCTTTAGTAAGCAACAAATATTCTCATCATTAATAGTGACTTGTTCAAATTTCCAATTTTTGAATTACAAAGATTATCATGGATTCTTTTTAATTGTTAAAAAAATGTGATTTAACTAGACTCAAAGGGCTATATTTTTACAATTTTTCAAATTTCCAATTTTTGAATTACAAAGATTATCATCGATCCTTTTTAATTGTTAAAAAAATGTGATTTAACTAGGCTCAAAGGGCTCTAATTTTACAATTTCTACTATGCCTGAGTAAGGTCGTTAAAGAAAGTAACATTACCTTTATCTCCCAACCAAAGAAATGTTCATTACCTTTATCAGGCTACTCGACATTTATGTTGAGGTACGATCTGCTCAATATGGTTAGATACTGAAGAGTTGGGTCTGGAAGGTGAATTAGCTACATAATGGAATAGTTTTAGAAGAGCATTGATTAGATGTAATGATCCCAAGCCATTATGCGAGGATCATCATGGTTTTGGGTGTCTTTAAAATCTTTTTCTAGTTGTGGTATTTTGTCAAACACTTTGCTTACAGTTACGTTTAGGGTTTTACTAATGTGTTTATATGTGTGTTGCAACAAATAAAAATAAGATATGACCATGGAACATAACTCAACCATACGCAGTATGATAGGTAAGACAAAACATCTCAAAATGAAATAGAGAAACCTGCTACAATGAAGATGGTGATCTCGAATGCTCAATAGATGGCCAACAAGATAAACAATAGATCTGCTACAAAGTGCTCCAATATAATACTACAATAAGCCTCCAAAGGCTGGATATACAATGAATATTGAATACAAGTAGATCTGGGCCGTAAGAATGCTAAATCCCCTAGCAGGAAGGTGCCACACCCTGCTGGATAGCTGAAGCTCCTCAACAATTCGGCCCTTCTTCCAAAAGTGTCCAATCACCCCAAGAAACATGCCAACTGATAGAATGGGAAACTGTAAGGACAACCCAAGTGCCCAAATCTCCAAAGTCACTCTCAAACCCTATGGATATGAACTCTTCCACTAAATGGTGTGCCCCCGTGGATGCCTGCAACCCTAGATAATTCGTCCTGGGTGAATGAGGCCTCCAAACCTCCTGAAACTCTCCAAAATGATAGATAGGGTAATCACAAACCCCTAGAAGAAGTTTCAAGGTGAGATATGAGGTATAGCCTCCTAGATATGCAAATCACTGAATCACCAAATTGTCCTCTCTCTCCCAAAGTTGTCCCAACCTGTAGATGATGATCTAGCCGTGTAACTCCTGAAGAATGGACTAGATCTTATGTCCAAATCCATACAATGAATACCCAGGTGATAGAATCTTCAAAATCCTTGCCAATCACCTGCAATGAATCTCTCTCCAATAATCGTGCACCCCCCTTTGCTAGAAACCCCCAATCAGTGCACCCTCTCTCTATCTGCACAAGTAACTAACGTGGAATCCTCTTGCAACTCAGTAGATATGGAACTAGAATGGTGTGGGAGCCTATTGCATCTCCGACACCAAGATTGGGACAAGCTAGGTGGAATATTTCACCATTGAATCGTCCTCTAGGGTTTTTTAAGTCAAAACCCTCAAAACCCTGAATATTGGGCTTACTAGCTAGAAGCCAGATATGAAAATATGATCATACATGAGTGAATTAGAAGAGGCCCTTCTCTTTCCTTTATACTTTTTTCTCTCCTTGTCGCTCCAAAGTGACTTTAATTTTATTAATATTTAATTAGTTAATTAAATTATTTTAATTAATTAATTAACCTTTTTATCTCTAAAAAACACCTTATCTCTCCTTATGGCTTCCCTGGCCATTGAAAGTCACTTCTCGCCATCCCATCATGTAGTCTTCCTTATCCGGATTCCAATGAGCTATTACACTAAGAGGTTCCTCCAAGAAATGTGCCCAAAAAGACCTCTTCAATGAATTCAATTAGCTTATAGCTCAAAATAGTCAAAATCACGAAAATCGTTGGAATGCAATGGAACCAAAGCCTCACAATGGAATGGCTCATAATGATGGAATATGATGAGAAATGCAAGATTGACCCCACGATGCCTCACAATAACCCCTGTACTCGCTATAACATCCATTTGGCTACTCTGCTCATCATAAACCTCTGCAATGTGATGATGTCCCAAAGTGGGGACATTACAGTCCTCCCTGCTAGAAAATTTCTTGTCCTCAAGAAATAACCGAATCCCCTAAAATAAAATACCAAGATCCCATTTCCACCCGTGGGATACACAGTAGAACCCATCCGAAGATGAATACTCATGCACTCTACTCCTTGGATCCCATATCAAGTCATGGACTGCTAGCCTCTCGGAAGCATAACCCTAAAATACATAAACTCTGAGGGTCTCCTACATAAGACACATGGCTTCATCTCGGAATGAATCCATCCTCCAAGCCTCTTCCAAGATCCATATGGCCTCCATTAGTTGCTCATGTTGATGCTTGAACGTGGTGCTGTCATACCTCCGCGAGACACTCGGAAGCGATGCACTCCTCTGAACATTGAAGCTCAATGGAAATTTAGAATAACTTTCCCCTGCAATGGTCCACTCTCCCTTGTCAGTTGGTGAAATTACCAGTCCTGCAATCCTTGGGTCCCATGCTAACCTATGTCAAAGATCACCCTGCTGGCCCTGTACTACTCTGACCATGATTATTTTCCTCCTACATGCATTATGAATCCTCCTCTCCTAATTCCTCCTGCTGAAATACCTATGACCATTGGACCTATTGTCCAAAAACTATATCAGTGAAGACACCTCTGTAGAAAATGTACCTGTCCAAACATCTCCATGCCCTATCATGATGATCAAGCAAAAGAAAAGGTCTCACCCCATAGGACAAGTACCTGCAGGCCAACTCCAAATGAAACCAAGGTGGAATGTGCAGCTCCCTGGCATAACTTGGGTCAACATGAACAACCTGCTAACAAAATGGACTCCCGGGTCCCATGGAAAACTTGGAAGTTTATCACTTTCAATCTCCTCTAACTGTTCATGTGTGAGACTGATCACTGTCAGAAGCCCTATGTGCTCATCTACTATGACCTAGCCCATGATTCTCTCTATGACACACTAAGTCTCAACTGGTTGCCAATGATGATCCATCTTTATCTGGTTGGATGCCATAAAGATACTCATGTCAGGTGGCCTCAACCTAGGCACTTCCCATGCATTTGTCAGTGCCTATCTCACCTCATGTTGTTGTCCATGATAAAAGTATCGAGAAAATCTAACATAGACGTTTGTAGCTGACTATAGGGATGAAAAATACCACCTGCCTCGGTCAATCCCAGGGACTTGACCAAGAGCATGTCTAACTGTAACCCTGATAACTGCTCACCTATAGCAATCACAAACTCCCAACCAATAGGTACAACCAAAAGTAACTCCTCGGACTGTTGGCATACCAATATTCATCTCCCATCACCCATGCAAATAATGAAATGGTGAAGGTGAGATATCATAACCATATGATGTTGCAAAGGAGTGGCATATGCATGCTCCCCTAAGTGTGTCTCCTCTCTACAAGGTAGTACACCCCTCTCAATCCCACCATACATCTAGACATGTACCTATGAGCTATCACTCATCACCATATGCTCCGACATACTCATGTCATCTCCCATAGACTCATGATGCATCATAGATCCTGGGCATACTGCTGGATCAACCTCTACATGGAGGTCAACTACTCTCAGAACACAAATGGAAGTGTTCTCCATCAACTGGTGCTCCTCTGCTAGATCACCAACATACTCTATCAATGTGACTGATTGATACATCTGAATGTCCACTAAGACAGATGAAGCAGGTCTCTGACAAATCTCCTCAAGCGACTCGTCTGATCTAGACTCTGATTATTGAAGGGTTGTCTGTGTTCCTCTCAAGAATCCTCAAGTGTTCTCCAACTCCTGAGTTAGTCGGTCCATCTCCAACTCCTGCTCCCTCAGAGCCTCATGATACATCTGACCAATCCTCAATAGGTAGTCCCTGTCAGTAAACAACTGTTGGTAGTCAATCCTCATCACAGATACTCTCTCCCTGAGAGTATGAAAATCATACATGGAAATTCCCTCATCTGAACTACCATGTGCCACTGATTCTCTCCAACAAAAATCTGCCATCAATGCATGCATGTCATCACTGTGCCTGGTGGCTACCATGATCATAGCCTCACTAACTCTGAGCTATGTTGCTAAGTGGTGTGGCTCTTGATCATGGTTATGTTGAGGTTCCACCTCATATCCCTCACCGCTACTGTCACTCCTGCTAGTATCAACTCTGGAGTCCCCCAAAACACTCTTTGAATAAGATAACATGTTGAACTACCCATTGTCTATTGTGTTGTTGGGTCCTTCTGTCTTCCACTGCACCCCATCAGTAGGTGCTATCTCCCTCCACATCACATTGTATCCTGTATGAGCAGTCGTATCCTCCTATGCACTCACCCTGTTACTATCATATGTGTCTGGATCCCATGTAGATGTATCCAGACAAGTGCTATCGTCATCCTGACTGCTAAAGAGTGCATCCTCATCAATGCAGGTTGATCCTGGAATTAAGTTCTCCATCACCCTATTAGTCTCCACAATCTTCTCAACTAATGGAGTCTCTAAAAGATGTGACTCAATCTTCTCATGTTGATATGTAAGTGTAGGATCAACTACCTGCATGTCCTGTGTATCCTCCTGGATCTATGGATCCATGCATCCATGGTGTTTGCCCCTCACACAAGGCTCCTCCATCATATCTAACATGCCACTAGAATCCTCTTGTGACGTGGCTATCATGGATGTCTGAAAAGACGACAAATGTGTCACGGCCACCATAGGAGGTTGGTCATCTGTAGGTGATAACACGTGTGATTCCTCATTAGTGCCATCACTCTATTAGGGCGTAAGATCATCAAAACCATGTGATATGTCTGTTGAAGTACTGGTACTATCATCTGGTCCTCCCGACTGTCTATCCACTATACAAGGGCCATCCTCCTCCTCAGGCGTGCTAGAATCATCAGCCTCTGTGCAAGAGTCACTATCACTAGCCTCTTTGCAAGAGTCACCATCATCATCGGAATGCTTCAAATCCTCATCATCATTGTCATAATGCACCTCAATGATATGCTTCTTACCCTTATGCCTACACCTATGATCTAGTTCCCAAGGCACCTTGCAACTGTAGAAAAGTTGTATGCTCGTAATGGGTGTGGGGTTTCTCTGTGCTTCCTTCCATCTAGTTGCTCTAGCTCTATTTCCCTCTACTATGCTGGTCCAATATGTCACCTCATCTTGGCTCCAACTGGGATTTTTCATGGATATAAACTTTTGGAGTGTTATTAGAAGCCCAAGACTCTCACAAAGTGCATCATATTCCCTTTCAAAACTTGCCCCTTCTCTAAGAAAATATATAGACCCCATATTTCCTTATGGAAGATCCCTTATGCTGGCAAGAGTCTAAGCTCTAATACCACTGTAATGATCCCAAGCCATTATGCCAAGATCATCACGATTTTGGGTGTCTTTATAATTTTTTTCTAGTTGTGGTATTTTGTCAAACACTTTGCTTACTGTTAAGTTTAGGGTTTTACTGATGTGTTTATATGTGTGTTGCAACAAATAACAAGAAGATACAAGAATAACATACCTCAACCATACGCAATATGATAGACAAGAAAAAACATCTCAAAACTGCGTTTATTCATGAAATAGAGAAACCTGCTACAATGAAGATGTCGATCTGGAATGATCAACAGATGGCCAATAAGATAGACAATAGAGCTACTACAAAATGCTCCAATAGAAGACTACAATAAGCCTCCAAAGGCTCGATGTACAATGAATATTGAATACAAGTAGATATGGGTCGTAAGAATGCTAAACCCCCTAGAAGGAAGGTGCCATGCCTTGCTAGATAGATGAAGCTCCTCAACAATTCATCCCTACTACCAAAAGTTTCCAATCACCCCAAGAAATATGCCAACTGATAGATCGGTGAATTGTAAGGACAACCCAGGTGCCCAAATTTCCAAATTCACTCTCAAACCCTGTGGATCAAAACTCCTCTACTGAATGGTGCACCCCCCTGGATGCTTGAAACCCTGGATAATTCATCCTAGGTGAATGAGGCTTCCAAACCTCCTGAAACTCTCCAAAATGATAGATCAGGCAATCACAAACCCTTGTAAGAAGTTTCAAGGTCAGATGTGACGTATAACCTCCTAGATCTGCAAATCATTGAATCACCAAATCATCCTCTCTCTCCCAAAGCCATCCCAACCTGTAGATGATGATCTGACTGTGGTAACTCCTCAAGAATGGAATAGATCTGATGTTCAAAGCCTTGCAATGAATACCCAGGTGATAGAATCTCCAAAAGCCCCGCCAATCACCTACAATGAATCTCTCTCCAAGAATGGTGTGCCCCACCTTCCTGGAAACCCCCAACTAGTCCGCCCTCTCTCTATCAACACAAGTAATTGATGTGGAATCCTCTAGTAGATATGGAACTAGAATGGTGTGGGATCATATTGTATCTCCGATACCAAGCTTGGGACAATTTAGGTGGAATCTTTCACCACCGAATCATCCTCTAGGGTTTGCTATGTCAAAACCCTCAAAACCCCCAATGTTGGGCTTACTAGCTAGAAGCAAGATATGAAAATATGATCATACATGAATGAATGAGAAGAGGCCCTTGCCTTTCCTTTATACTTTTTTCTCTCCTTCTCCCTCCAAAGTGACTTTCATTTTATTAATATTTAATTAATTAATTAAATCACTTTAATTAATTAATTAACCTTTTTACCTCTGAAAAACACCTTATCTCTCCTTGTGGCTTCCCTGGACATTGAATGTCACTTCTCGCCATCCCATCCTATAGTGTTTCTTCTCCCGATTCCAATGAGCTATTACACTGAGAGGTTCCTCCAAGTAATGTGCCCAAAATGACCTCTTCAATGAATTCAATTAGCTTATAGCTCAAAATAGTCAAAATCACAGAAATCGTCGGAATGCAATGGAACCAAATCCAACCTGTGCAGAATGGCTCATAATGATGGAATATGATGAGAAATGCAAGATGGAACCCACAATGCCTCTCAATAACCCTCTACTCGCTATAACATCCATCTGGCTACTCTGGTCATCATAAACCTTTGCATTGTGATGATGTCCCAAAGTGGGGACATTACATTGGATCAGGGATACAACTAATGGATAGATCGGATGAGTTAAAGAGGATGGGAGGTGACCACTCGAGTAATATTATAGTTAAAAATGTATGTAATTCCATAGCTGCAAAACTTTGGAAAAAAATAATTGGAGGCTCTAGGAAAAAATTGTGGTTATGGGTCTGTCCACAAAAAAGTAAACTCTCTATTTTCCTTGCAGTGGAAAACACAATTCTCACTTGGAAAAACCTTCAAAATAAAGAATGGGTTGGGCTAGGTTATTGCCACCTACTCAACAACAATCGATAGACTGTTGGTAAATTGTCCATTCACCATTACACTATGGGATAGAATTAAAAAGGTTGCAACTCTCTCTTCATGGTGGAATTGTTTATCGGTGAATGAGTGTGCTTTGAAAATTGGAATGTTCATAATCTTTTATATCCAACCTTGCAAGCCTATATTTGCTGGTATATCTCGTTAGAACGAAACAAAACCATCTTCAAGTCTAAGAATCCCTCCATACAGAAGGTGGTTTACCAATCTTTAGTAGTTGTGGGCAGATCTAAAGAAAAGGAAAAAGTTCAAATCCCTAGAACCACATGTTATGCTCTAAGTGAACTTAAAATTATTGAGTGGTTGGATGGGGCAGCCCAACAAAATGGCCATCAAAGTGGCGTAGGTGGGGTGATAAAGATCAATGTACTTTTAACCTACAAATGGTCTTTAAATTGTGGTCAAGAAATAAATATGAGGGATGAACTTTCGGGGGCTTGGGATTCATTAACACTGGCATCTCAGCTTTCAATCACATATTTAGTAGTACTTGGAGACTCTAAAATAGTCATTGATTGGGTCAACAGGGAAGGCGCTTTACAGGTTGTCACATTAGATTTTTGGAAGGATAGGATTTCAGATCTCATCAAGCTCTTCAGGACTATATTCTTTTCCCATATTTTCAGAGAAGATAACAAAGAGGATGACTTTTTATCAAAATAGGCTCTTCAAAAACAACCATGGAACATAGCATACAATCTATGGGAAGACAACCACGAGGGCCCCACTTTGTCTTTAAAACTATATTAGATGACAATAGGGAGTGTTATCATAGTTTTAATGTTATTGGGTAACTCTTCATTTTTTGATAAATGTTCATTTAGCACTTTTTAGAGATGATTTAGATAATCTCTATGAAATTTTGTTGGGAACAGTTCATGAAAATTCAAGATTATCTACTGTATCACTGTTAAGAGAACAACTTATATTTTTATATAAATATAATGTGAAATTTCTGTGGAAAAAAAACAACAAACATATTAATATTTGATGTAATTTACTAAATGTAATAGAAATGACTTTTTACTTAACATTATACCTGCGACAGCTCACGTATATAGCATTAGGTTAGCATTGACTTGCTATTAGTTTAGACATTCAAAAAATTTAGTAATATTCTGAAGTTTAACTTTGGAAAATCATTTATTTATTTATTTTGGTGTTATTTTTAAATCGATTTATCTAATGGATAATTGGTCTATGGATTAGAAGGCTAATTGGCCAGGGGTGGGTGCTTTAATCATTGTTTTCACCAAAATATCTTGATCGCTCTGAAAAAATGGTACTTCTCCTTTATGTTGCACTTGCTCTCGTACAGACACTGAAGATACATTAATATAATTCAAACTATACCCGGGCCATAATATCACCCTGCTAATCATCACTGTTGAGCACAATCCATCTGACTGTGTGTTGGATTTGTCATAAAGTAATCATTTCACTGCCCTTGTGCAAACGGTGAATTGGTGGGTTGACCCTTCAAGACTCGAGGTTTAAGCACAAATCACTAATTTTGTCTTACATTTCTTAAATGATGGCCGCCTTAACCTTTGAAGGCAACAAGACAACATCATCGCTATTGATTAACCCTTTTAGAAGATCGAAGGGGCATTTTGTTAGTGTTTTAAATACCAGAGTCAAAATTGTAATTTTAGATAGACATAGCTTGAAATCATTTTGAAGATAATTTGTTATTTGTATTCGAAGATGTTCTCTCCGTTTACACTCTGTTTTTACTAGGTTTGTAAACTTGTATGATTTATTGATTTCAATTTGATTTAACGCAGTAATGTAGTAATTATTTGATTTTACTGATTCACGGTCCCAAATTTATTCAAAGTTTATTTGTTTAAAAGTGTGCGGAGTTATTGTGTTTCCAAAAACATCGAACCCAAAGTTGTGGGCCCAAAGTGTGATCACATTTCGCATTTCGGGTGTAGTTGTTTCGTTTTTACGTTGAGTATTAGTAAATGCCAAACACCAAATTCAAACAAGCCTCATTTCTCATTTCGACAATAATTGTTTTGATTTTTGTGTTAGGTGTTCGTAAGTGCTGAAACCATTTTGTGATTCGGCAATTATAATTTTATTTTTGTTTTTGCATTGAGGGTTAGAAAACCCTGAACTCCAACTTGCCTAGGCCCACATCCTATTTGCATTTCGCGAATCGACAAATATCATTACGAATCGGTTTTGTGTCTGGCATTTGTAATCGTCGAAACCCGATCCTTTGATTGACCTCTGTTTTTTCACATTTGGTATCAGAGCTGCCAGTCTATCCTGTAGAGCATCCTATCAGTTGTTCATTCCAGTGCAGATAATTCCAGTTGGTGCCCAATTTCACATTCTGATTTTCCTGCATGAAGGTTTATTTGATTTCTTTCGATTTTTTATAAATGGTTGCGTCTGGTGGTAGTTCTTCTAAGGTTCAGGTTCTCGTCATGAGCGAAAAGTCATATGATTCTTGGTATATTAGAATGAGGATGATTTTGCATTCTCAGGATTTGTGGACTTATGTTATTAATGGTTATGCTGAGCCAGCTGATGATGCAACATAATTGGCTCTGTCTAATGCTAACTATGTTTTGCTGAAGGAAAACATGAAGAAGGATAGCAAAGCTCTTGGATTAATCTAGCAAGGATTAAATGAATCCATTTTTATGAAGATTTCTAGTGCTACATCTTCGAAGATGGCTTGGGATATTCTTGAAACCTATTATCAAGGTGTTTCCAAGGTGAATACAGTTAAGTTGCAGAACTTGAGAAGGGATTTCGAAAATCTGAAGATGAAGGATAATGAAAGTGTTGATACTTTCATGACTCAAGTAATGAGTGTTGTGAACTAGCTCAATGAGTATGGAGATGATGTTGAGAATAAAAGAGTTATTGAGAAAGTGCTGAGAAGTTTGCCCAAGAAGTTTGAACCTGTTGTGGTACCCATTAAGGAGTTTAAGGATTTAAGTCTAATGGAAATTGATGAATTAACTGGTTCTCTTGTTGCTCATGAATCTAGGATATCTAGATATGAAGAAGGATCCATGGAGCATGCTTTCAAATCCCAACTGCATGTTACCAGAGGCAGAGGCAGAGGAAGGTTTCATACTCGTGGAATAGAAGGTTGATTTTCTGGTCGAAGGGACAACAGAGATGAATCAGAGTCTGAGCAAAAGTTCTAGCAGAATCCTCCTACTTTAAGAGGGAGTAGCAACAAACCTTGGCAGCAAGAAAATCAGAGGTATGATGAAACAAAAGTACAATGTTATTATTGTAAGAAGTTTGGGCATTTTGCTAGTAAATGTTGGAAGAAACAGGAAGATGCTGGAAAGCACTCTGCACATATCACAAATGAGTCTGAGCTTGATCAAAATCCTGTATTCAAAATACTAATGATATTTGGTTTTTGGATAGTGGTTGCAGTAACCACATGATTGGTAATAAGGATTTTTTTTCTTCTATTGATACTAGTATTCAGTCTGAAGTAAAACTGGGAAATGAAAGTAAGGTTACAGTTAATGGTAAAGGTATAGTTCCAGTCTACACTAAGAACAATCAGAGAAGAAATATTGATGATGTTTACTTTGTGTCTAGTTTAAAATTCAATCTTATCAGTGTTGGACAATTGTTGGAGAAAAAGTACAGAGTGTTCTTCAACAAGAAGGTATGTACTATCTATGATAAATTACCTAGAAAAAAATTGATTGCAAGAGTAGAGATGACCAAGAATAGAATGTTTCCACTTGTTATGAGAAATAATTTAACTCGTTCTTTGAATGCCTATAAGGTTGGAAGTTTAGATGAATATTGGTTATGGCATTTGAGATATGGTCATTTACATTTTTGTGGCTTAGATCTATTACAAAAGAAGCAGATGGTAAAGGGATTTCCATGTATTCAACAACCTGCAAGCTCTTGTGAGAGCTGTATACTTGGGAATCATCACAAAGAAAAAATTGTTTCAAGTGTTTCCTACAGAGAAAAATCTCCATTAGAAATCGTTCACACAGATTTATGTGGACCTATGCAAACACCTTCTTTGAATGGTTGTGTTTATTTTATGACTTTTATTGACGATTTCAGTAGGAATACTTGGTTGTATTTGTTGAAATAGAAATCTGAAGCTTTTGATGTTTTTAAGAAGTTTAAGTCTATGGTTGAGAATAAGAGTGGTCAAACCATTCAAATCTTAAGGTCTGATAGAGGAGGTGAATACAAAATTAACAAATTTATTGAATTTTGTGATTTTCATGGAATTAAAAGGCAGTTTACTGCTCGATATGCTCCATAGCAGAATGGAGTGGCTGAAAGGAAGAATCAGACCATTATGGACATGGCTCGAAGCATGTTGAAAAAAAAACATATTTCAAATGAATATTGGGGAAATGCAGTTCTTTGCTCTATTTTTATCTTGAATAGAAGTCTGACCAAGACCGTGAGGGATCATGTACCTCAGGAAGCCTGGGATGGTAAGCCATGGAATGTTTTTCATTTCAAAATTTTTTGATGTGTTGCATTTGCGCATGTACCTGCATAAACGAGGAGGAAGTTGGATGACAGAAGCGAGAGACGTATCTTTGTTGGATATAGTGAAGAGTCTAAGGCATATAAACTCTACAATCCCATCACCTAGAAATATGTAATCAACAGAGATGTTCAATCTAAAGAAGATGAAGTATGGGATGGAAGTATTGACAAATCAATTTCAGAGGGAGCTGTGTTAGACCGTGAAGATGATGATGGAGCTGAGTAGGCTGAAGGAGATGGGCATATGGTTCCACATGCACATATGCCTGCAGCAAGAAGTCCAACAAGGCAAGCACCAGATTCCATCCCATCTCATTATAGAACGTCTAGAACTTATAAGCGTTGTGAGCCATCCTGACATGGTGGACATCAAATAGATTCACAGGTAAGTAGTGAATCAAATCCCACTTTAGCTTCATTAACAGACATATTTAAAGGACAAAAGACTAGAAGCTTAAGAGAATTGTATGATCAAAAAAAAGAAGTAGATCCGATTTCACATTTTTCATTAATGGCATGTGATCCTATAAGTTTTGATGAAGCTGCTAAAGAGGATGTCTGGATAAAAGCAATGGATGAAGAGATTGATTCCATTGAAAGAAATGAAACTTGAGATCTTGTAGATTTACCTGAAGGTAAGAACAATATTTGTGCTAAGTGGGTTTATAAGACTAAGTTGAATGCAGATGGTGAAGTTGAGAAGTACAAGGCAAGACTTGTAGCTTAGGGGTTTAGTCAACAACCTGGTATTGATTACAATGAAACATTTTCTCCTGTAGCAAGAATTGACACTGTGAGGATGCTCTTAGCTATTGCAGCCCAGAATAGATGGATCATGCATCAGATGGACGTTAAGTCTGCATTCTTAAATGGATATTTGGAAGAAGAGGTTTATGTAAGACAACCTCCGGGTTATGAGATTGGTAAGCATAGAGATAAAGTTTACAAGTTAAGGAAGGCTTTATATGGATTGAAGCAGGCATCCATAGTTTGATATAGCAGGATTGATGAGTACCTAATCAACGTTGGCTTCAACAGAAGTCCAAGTGAACCAACTCTGTATACAAAGGTAAACCAAAAAGGTAAAATTTTGATTGTTTGTTTGTAACTATGCAAATGAAGTGCTGAAAAGGTTTAGAATGTTTAATTGTAAACCAACTGCAACACTTGTGAAAATTGGTATTAAACTGAGCAAGTATGATGAAGGATCATATGTTGATTCAACTCTGTATAAGAGAATGGTTGAAAGCCTTATGTGCTTAACAACAACCAGACCTGATATTCTGTTTGCTGTAAGTTTGATTTCCAAGTTCATGGAGACTCCGAAGAGTACTCATTGGCAAACAGGAAAGAGGATCCTGAGATATGTTGTTGGAACAACTGACTTTGGTTTTTGATACACATCAAACTTTAACTTTGAGCTGATTGGATATACTGATAGTGATTTTGCAGGTTCCATTGATGATAGGAAAAACACATATGGGTATGTGTTCAGTCTTAGATCTGGAGCAGTGGCATGGACATCAAAGAAACAACCCATTGTGACTCTATCTTTTACTGAATCAGAGTATGTTGCAACAGTTGCAGCTGCATGTCAAGCTCTGTGGATGAGAAGGGTCTTAAATGAATTGTTGCATGACCAGAATGATGCAATGCAAATTGTTTGTGACAATAAATCTACAATTGCACTGTCAAATAATCACGTCTTTCACAAACAGAGTAAGCACATTGATACAAGGTATCATTTCATTTGAGAGCTCGTAATGGAAAAGAAATTTATGTTCAGTTATGCAGATCAAAAAAACAATTTGTAGACATATTTATGAAGCCTTTCGGAAATGAACTATTTAAAATTCATAGAAAAAATATTGGGGTTTGCACGCTATAATGCATTGTTTACAACAATTTTGTTTTACTTGTTCCAAAGTTTGTTTGGCTCTGAAATGATTAAGAGGGAGTATGTCAGAAAGTAATCATTTCACCACCCCCGTGCAAAAGGTGAATGGGTGGGTTGACCCTTCAAAACTTGAGGTTTAAGCATCGATCACTAATTTTTTTGTCTTCCATTGGTTAAACGGTGGCCGCCTTAACCTTTGAAGGCAGCAAGACAACATCACTACCATTGCTTAACCCTTTTAGAAGATCAAAGGGGCATTTTGTTAGTATTTTAAATACCAAAGTCCAAATTGTAATTTTAGACAGACATAGCTTGAAAGCATTTTGAAGATAATTTGCTATTTGTATCCGGAGATGTTCTCTCCATTTACACTCTGTTTTTACTAAGTTTGTAAACTTGCATGATTTCTTGATTTCAATTTGATTTAACGCAGTAACTTATTTGATTTTACTAATTCCTGGTCCCAAATTTATTGGGAGTTTATTTGTTTAAAATTGCGTGGAGTTATTTTGTTTCCAAAATCTCCGAACCCAAAGTTGTGGGCCCAAAGCGTGATCGCATTTAGCATTTTTGTTTTCAAGTTGGGTATTAGTAAATGCCGAACCCCGAATTCAAACAAGCCTCGTTTGTTTTGTTTTTTGTGTTAGGTGTTCGTAAGTGCCGAAGCCATTTAGCAATTCGGCAATTATAATTTTATTTTTGTTTTTGCATCAGGGGTTAGAAAACCCCGAACTCCAACTTGCCTGGGCCCACAGCCTGTTTGCATTTCGCGATTTGCCAAATATCATTATGAATTGGTAATTGGTTTTGTGCCAGGCATTTGTAATCGCCCGAAACCCGATCCTTTGATTGACCTCCGTTTTTTCACAGGATTCGCTCGCTGAATCACTGAAGGCTGGAAATCGCATTTAGTGACTGCTGAGCACAATCCGCTGAGTTGGATTCGCTAGCCGAATCATTTAGTCACTTAAAGCGGGCAATCGCTGCAGGTATTGCAGATGCCAATGTTATTCGTACTTGTTTTGTATAGTGTTGACTCTTACGCTCTATAACAACACACATAAATATATATTAGTTTTTGATGTAATGTACTAGATGTAATAAAAATTACTATTGGGTATATTTTATTGTATCTATTAAGCCAAGGGAAGCGAAGTGTAGTGTATTTGTATCATTAAACATTTCACATGGAAAGCATGACTTTTGTACGCGTACGTACCATTCAACCGCCCAATTTCCATTGTAATGGCATGTTCCTGTGTGGAATTTCTTTATGCCTTACCAAATATGCCCGACACAAACGATATTCTATCCTTTAAAATTCAAAACAGACGGCATTGTAGACCTGAAAAATGTTTGGTTCATGAAAAATTCCTGTCTTATTACCGAAATTTAACATGTTCAATTAATTGACAATCCCAACTGACTCACTTTTTACAGGTGGAACAGGATTGTTCTGATAACGTAGCTTCCCTGGCCGTTTGTAGTTGTTTATGATTGACCATTAATCTTATACGAGTGGTAAGGATTGTTGTGATAACGTAGCTTCCCTGGCCGTTTTTTTCATTTGTTGTCCGATTGATAGGTATGTTGTCTGAATATGTTGCTGGATTAATAAGACCTCGTCAACCCCTTACCTATTCAAATAGTAATTGTTTCTTGTCATACGAAATTTATATTTTTCAACTCAGCTTTTATTCCAAAATAACAACTGCTTTAAACTACTGACCAGTGCATTACGATCATAAATACCACTGACCAATGTATTGACATCGACATGAAAAGTTAGTCTACGAATACGAAACTTTAGTCTATACCATGATCTACAGTTTTGATAAGAATAGAAAGAAAGTCGGAATCGATTGGGTAAACTGTGGCGGTTGAAGCATCACTTTTGTAGAAGTACGTAACATTCAACGTCCCAAATTTCATGGCAATGCGTGTATTCTACAAAAGTGATGCTTCAACCGCCACAGTTTACGCAATCGATTCCGACTTTCTAGAAGTACGTACCATTCTTCCTACTTTTGTGTATTCCTGGGTGGAATTTTCTTATGCCCGACACAGAGAATGCACTTACCAAGGCTAGATTATTCAACTTCTATCGTTTACAATTCAGAAGAGACGGCATTGCAGAGTCAACCTGAAAAATGTTTCGTTCGTTCATGACAATTTACCATGTTAATAAGACAAATATCTTATTAAGACAAATAATAATATCTTAATAAGACAACTAATAATTTGCTCACCAAAATATTAATCAAGGATGTCAACATTTGATGTCTGCCATTATCAGTGTGTGGAACAATTGACGTTGAAAAGGAGATTATATTGCACGAGTGCAAATGATTGTTCCGATTTTTACGGACCTACAATTTCGAAATTTTCCTTCCGGTTTATAAACGGAAGTTACGTGGGCAAATTGAACAGTTCCTATTGGAAGTGAGTGTACGAAGTAAAGATGTTAGTAATTTAAAATCAGCTACTCCAACATTTTTCCATGGAAACCTATACACATTGTACAGTAGATACCGTTTCGTAGAGTACTTAGATTGCAACCAAACCAATGCTAGTGGATAAGGATTTTCAAGACCTTTGATTTATTATGTTATACTTCTAATCAAAATTAATATTTAAGGTAGCGATTTATTATATGTTATGCTTCTAATCAATATTCAATGTACTATATTATAGCAAATTTTCAACCTTAAATGTTAATGGAACCAAAGAATGACCATAAAAGGGGAGGAATAAAGTTTGTAAATATTATGAGAATTTTAAGAGATGCTGGTACATGGATAGTTGTTACTTTTTAAAAGAGAGCTACTTTAACCTTTTTTTTGATGATTCTATTTTACCTTATATATAAAAAATTAAGGGAAATTAAGAGTTCATTAGAAGTTGTAGCATTCAACTTCGATATTTTTTAGAGGTATTATTTCTTCCAGATCCATAACTAACCATAACTTAGTGGACGATATTTTGGACATTATGAATTATATTTATTTGGATCTACATCATCGTGCTAGGTATTTTGAGCATAACACTCAACCATTCACTAAGCTTAGGAGCGATCAATGGGGTGTCAACATAAGCACCTGGACATGGGGCTAGGGATTGAGTTTATTGTCAACCTCCTTAGTTTTGTTTAGCCTTATAGTTAGTACTTGCACATGGGACTTTGGATATTGTTAGGGACCTAACCACTCACATAGGTAGAATAATATATTTCCATGTAATAAAGGTCAATATTAATAAGCCCTAGCAATAAGGAAGAATAACTCCAATGTAAGAAGACCTAACAAAATCTTCTGCTTCTAGAAGGATCTTCCTCTACATGGTTTCTTTGATAGACATATTTAGTATAAATAGGAGTCAAGGGTACAAAAACTTCTGTGTTGGATATTACTGTAATACAACTCTGCTCTATTGGAGGTTTCCCCCTCGAAGAGGCAAGTCAGCATTGCTCTCAGTAATCAAAGTGCTCTTTATGGTGTTATTCTTGTATCATTTTGGTATTATTTTGGTGTTGTTGTGGTTATATTGTTTTTCATCTGCCATTTCTAGCTATTTATTTCAGTTTTGCATATTTTTTATATCTAGAATATTACAAGTGGTATAAGAGCACCTTCCTCGACAGAAAATTGTGGGTTAATTTTTTTCACGGTAGAAACGTATTCCAACGTCTTTAAGCTACATAGATATGTCGTTACACACTTAAACTTGTTTTCGGGGATTCATACACGCATGAAATACAGGTGGTACTTAAGCGCACATCTGTTGGCCACCCTTACAATCCCTGTTGGTACCCCTTCGAGTGGTAGCGCATCAGACAACACCTGTATACGGATCGACCTAGATCTCTTGAAGCCCTCCATAGATAAATCGATCGACCGCATGAATTCTATAGTATCATCGAGAATAACACTCGGGAAAATACTCTCTAGTACCTGGGTAGTCGGGTAGTATGGCTAAGGGCATAGTCTAGCCTCCTTAGTTGGTGCCCTAAGATATTGAGATGGGTACTACTATTGGACCCCACATGTATATCAGAGAGCTATAGCATAGGGAAAACCCTTGTGTGTAGAACCCTTGAATACCTAACCCTTGGGACAGAAACAAAAACATAACATACAAGAATTATTGCGGCATAACTGTGTCTCCTAAATTCGAGTTGTGAAATTACTACACATTCCTTCCTGTTAAGCATTTGGGCATTTCATCACTGCAGTATTCTTCAGTAACTTAGCACCATTGTTTGAGACCTATTTCGTTGGATTTATCTCTTCACCCTTATCTCAATTATACCTATCATTTTTTAGCAATTTATTTTTCTTGTGGACTCGACCCTCTACCAACACCCTTATTTGATCTTTACCCAATTGGATTCAACTCGTCACCCTGATCGTTGTGACACAATTCACACATAACCCCTTGTTTGTGTGATCCCACCTGCCCCTTTTCATGTTCCATCGTCATCATGGCCCAAACCCGTTACCAAGACTTGGAAGCTTGCTTCACTACCTTGCACTCTAATTTCATAGAAACCCAACAAGAAGTGCAACAACTCAGTGCCAATACTGCCACGATCAATCAAAATATGCATTCCTCCATCGCCACTTCAATCATGGAACTCAAACAAGACCTCAAACAAGACATTACTACCCATCTTTAATCTGACGCTATGATGATCTATGCCAAGTTGCATATCCCTGCATATATTCCCTTATGTGACCCACCTTTTCATATCGAAGGTGAAACCTCTTCTCATTCCCTGAATTTTCATCCCCATCACTTTCAGTGTGATCTGCGCCTTCTGTGTGTGGATCTGAACAAATTTGATGGATTAAATCCCACTGGCTAGGTAACTCAAACGAAACATTATTTCTCTTTGGATAGCGTTATGGATGAGTTGGCCAAACTCTGGTATGGTGTTCCCCATCTAGATCAAGAACATTGGAAATAGTGGCAATGGAGAAAAAATGCCCACCAAGGGTATGTGGCTTGGACACACTTTGTGGAAAAGATTTATGAATGTTTTGACATTGACACCGATCCTTTAGGTCGTTTTATAAAGTTGAAACAATGTGGCACAGTGGAATACTTTATAGCTTCTTTTGAGCGACTAGATTTTCATATAGAGGGCATGTCCGATGTTTTTTTTTTGAATGGACTCAAGGATGAAATTCATGCTCATGTCCTCATGGCTCGGCCTGAGAGTTGGATGGATGCTACTAAAAGAGAAAAGGAAGCACAACATGTTGTCTCTTCTCAGAACCAAAAACTCTCCTTTATTCCTCGCATTAAACCAATAACTCCCACTCCTCCTTTTACTCCACTAAATATCCATAAATTGACCAGGGCCAAAATGGTTGAATGCCAACTCAAAGGCCTTTGTTATAATTGTGATGAGAAATATTTTCCTGGACACAAGTGTAGGGAACAAAAGCTTTTTATGGCCATCTCAGAGGATGTTTCAGAAGAGGATGTTGAGGCTCCCCTTGTGTCAGTGTCACCTAAACCCACTCAGATCACCCCTCCCTCAAACCCTCTCGAATTAGAACCAATCATTTCCCTAAATGCTCTCACTCGCTTCTCTACTCCCCAAACCATGAAGCTAATTGGTTGCATCAAGAATAGGAAGGTCACCATTCTTGTTGATAGCGGAAGCACCCATAATTGTATTCATCACCGCATTTCCAAGAAACTAATTGTTATATTTGTGCAGTCAATAATTTTCAAATCATGATTCCCAATGGCGGGTCCATGAAATGCGGAGGGTGTTGTGAAAATGCATGTCTCCAAATTGGTGACTGCCACCTGAAATCTCATATGTCTTCCATCGACATGGGTGGTTTTGACATTCTCTTGTGTGTTGAATGGTTAAGGACTTTGGGTCCCATTCTCATGGATTTTAAGGAATTAACCATGCAATTCGACAGGGAGGGCCAACAATATAAGTTCCAAGTCATCATCGTCGGTTCCCTAGAGATCATTAGTTCCCAGCACATGGAAAATTTGCTCAAAAAATGTCATTCTAGTGTTATTTCCCAACTCCATTCCATACAAGCAACTCAGACACATTTTATGTCGTAGGACCTCCAATCCATCCTCTTTAAACATCAAGTGGTTTTCTCCACTCCCCAAGGACTTCCTCCTTCCTTTGGTGTTTATGATTATTCCATTCCCCTTGTCCCAGGAAGCCTTCCTCCCAATATTCGTCCCTATCGTGACTCCTTTTCCCAAAAAAATCAAATTGAAAAAATTAACCAAGACCTGCTCAACGAAGGTGTTATCCACCCTAGTACGAGCCCCTACTCTTCACTTGTGGTCATGGTTCTTATGGAATAAGTTTCTTAGCGCATGTGTCCTGACTTCCGTGCCCTCAACAAACTCACCATTAAAGACAAATTTTCCATTCCTCTCATTGATGACCTCTTGGATGAATATAGTGGTGCCCAGTTCTTTACTAAACTTGATCTTCGTTCTGGATACAACCAGATCCATATGAAAGAGCCAGACATTCCTAAAACTGCATTTAGATATCTTCAGGGCCACTATGAGTTTTTGGTCATGCCCTTTGGCTTGTGTAATGCTCCCTCCACTTTCCCAACCCTCATGAATCATGTCTTCTGTCCTTTTCTCTCTCATTTTGTCTTAGTTTTGTTTGATGATATCCTCATCTATAGTAAAACCTGGACAACCCATCTTGCTCATGTGGATTGAGTTGTCAATATACTCTCTCAACACAACCTTTTTCTCAAACAATCTAAATGTGCGTCTGGTGCCTCGAAAGTCGAGTACTTGGGTCATCTTCTTGGCAAGGCCGACATCAAGGTGGATACTAAAAAGATTAAAGCTATGTAATATTGGCCTCAGCCAATTACTCTCAAGAGCTTGTGTGGATTTCTAGGTTTAACATGTTATTATCGCAAGTTTGTTAAGAATTGTGGAAAGATTGTGACACCTCTCATTGCACTCCTTAAAAATAATTCTTTCACTTGGACGCCAAGAGTTGCTTGGGATTTTCAAACCTTGAAGATGGCCATGTGCACCACTCTAGTTGTAGCCATTCCTTATTTCACAGAGAGCTTTGTCCTGGAATGTGACGCTTTCGGGAAAGGAATTGGCACTGTCCTTATGCAAGAGGGTCGACCTTTGGCCTTTACCAACAAACAAATGTCCAAGAGCAATTTGGGAAAATAAATATATGAAAAGAAAATATTGGATATTATGCATGTTGTGGATCTTTGGCGCCCTTATCTATTGGGGAAATGGTTCCAAATTAAGACAGGTCATCAAAGCCTCAAGTATTTTCTGGAACAACACATTTCCTCCCAGAGAAACAAAATTGGGTGACTAATCTATTTGGATATGATTATGATATCATTTACAAGAAGGAGAAACACAATGTGGTTGTTGATGCACTTTCCATAAAATATGAAGATGAAGGGTCCCTTTTTTCTCTCTCATTCATTATACCAGATTGGCTCCAAGTTGTTCACAAGGAATGGCTACATGATCCCAAAAGTTCGCATATGATACAAAAATTATAGTCCAATTCTCCAGTTTCCCCACGATACTCTTGGCTCAATGATGAGATTCCATACAAAGGTTGTTTGTATTTAAGTAAACAACAAAGAATTAAATCCATGGTACTTTTTGAGCTTCATGCTACACCCACAATTGGGCACTCTAGGCTTACCAAAACCTATGTCCGGTTCAAACGTTCTTTTTTCTAGGATGATATGGAACAAGACGTTCATAATTTTTTGGTTGAATGTGATGTGTGTCAATGCAACAAGGGAGAAACAGTCAAATCTCCTCGCACACTACAACCACTTCAGATTCCACCTGCTATTTGGCGGGATATCTCTATGGATTTTATTGTAGGTTGCCACATCATCATACATAACACCACATGTCAATCCATACATTCCACATCATCGCCAAATCATCCACCATGTGTCATTCGTATGACTTCCATGTCCTCATACGAACGTGCCACGTCATCATCCGTACTGCCATGTCACTACCCAATTACATAACATGTGTCATTCGTACGACTACCACATCATCATTCAATACAACCACATGTCACATCCATACTATACCATGTGTCACCCTCCCACATGTCAACATCCATCTGTACAATGCCACATGTCACTTCCGTACTAGTTCAAGTCATCCTTGAAAATGCCAAATTTGACTCACACGTGTTAGCATCTGGTGTTGCCACATGTCATGATGACATCATACATTTACCATTGACTTTGACCATTGAATTTGACATTCTTACTGTGACTTTTTTCCTGTTTGACCTGAGCTTCAGATCGCCATAAAATTTGCATACAGTGTCCATTTGTAGAAAAACATATATGGCCGAAATTGGCTCTACAATCCCGATGCGATGCCACTAATTTATTTTGATTCTGAGAACTTAGATTTTTAGTCCTTATTGAATCCAATTTGGATCATTCCTCCCAAATAATACTTTTTGGTCCTCCAAAAGGATATTAACCAGTCATCAAGTGTGGGATAGGCCTCCCCACTTGTCCTTTGTCTTTAAACTTTGTCCTGTGCATCTGTCGCATCATAATCAATTGCATAATAACCATGGAAACTGAAAGCATATTGTTAGCCATTTGAAATCATTCACATCTTATTGAATCCACTACCATCCATGTAGAAATCATTAGCAGTGATAACATCAGAAATATGACTGTAAATGAACCAATATGTTTGACTAGATTGCACGACATTAACTTATATTGAAGCAAAATATAATTGAATTCTCATCCTAAAACCATTTCATGTTCATGCTTAAGATCAATTACTTTACTTGGCACAATTATAGGTGTATTTCTTGCATAAGTTGCCTTCTTTAATTGTTCCATTGTTAGAAGAGATTGATTTTCTTTTATGTGATGAGAATGTACAACATATTCATTGCCTTATTTAGTTAAGTGATATTGATTATGTTCCCTATATAATATTTATTTGTGATCATATAAATAAGGGATTTCTAAGATTATTCCACATGTTTCTAGCAGCACCACATCACATGTTATTTCATCCACATACTTAGATGTAATTGCAAACTTTATGATACATTGCTTTGTTATGGGAAATTTGTGATTGTTGCTTATCCAAATTAGTGAATAAGGTTTGTGATCCATCTTAGTTTCTAATCTCAATTTCTTAACCACTTCCTCTAAAATTAAGTTAGATTGATATCCACTGTCTATCAATGTATCGATCTTAGTATGTTTCATTATGAACCTTACATGAAACAATTTACATGTTGAATCAAAACTATCACCAATTTTACCTGTTAAACCAACTATTGTAATTTCAAACTCATTATCTGAATCATACCCCAAGTGTGTTGGACATGTTGATGTTGCAACTATTTGCCTCGTTTCCTCTCCTTGAACCACTTTGGTCTCTTCTCTGGATGCAATTTCCAACAATGTTCATCATCATGCCCTTCTTTATTTCAATGCTTATAAGAGAGCTTCTCTTCCTTTGTTGTTGCTGAATTTGATTTCTTCCCATTCCCTTTTCTTTTTCCATCTTTCTTTGAAGATGCTTCTCCTGATACACTCACTCCATTTTTTCATGTTTCAATGTATGTTGCTTGGACAGAAACATCATCAAGATTATTAGGTCCAAACATAAAAACAATATTGCAAATATAAGCAATAAAATTTCCTATATACTTGATATGAGTTTCTTGTGTAGTTAATGGAACATCTGACATCAAATCCATCTTACGAAATTCATATGTGTATTCCTGCACTGACTGTCCTTTTCTTAGATTAAGACTTTTCCATTCATTTAAAACCTTTTACTTATATCACAATGGATAGAATTGTTTGCTAAGTGCGGAAATAAAATCACGTCATGATGGAAAAATCTTACCAACTTGTTGAGTTCCATGTTGCATTTTACTTTGACACTAGATGAGAGTTGTGCCTTCAAGACAAACTAATTCCAATCTAATTTTGGTTGCCTCATATTTTATTTGTTGCACATTACAATATACCTCCATCTATCTAACCTAGTTATCAAGTTTATCAACATTAACTTCACCATCATACATAAGAAAAACAAATTTTACATCAAGTTTAAGTAATGGGATATCAAGTTTATGTTTATGAGAAAATATTGGGTTGAAGTAGTCCATATTGTAGTTTATCTCAGAAATCGATCACCTAGATTAGCTTTAGCTGGACAAACTCCTTATGAAGCTTGGTACGGTTTTAAACCCAAGGTAAATCATCTTGGGTTTTTTGGCTCAACATGTTATGCTTTAGTTCCTAAGAAAAAGAGGACTAAATTAGAAAATCGAAGTATGAAGTGTACCTTCCTTGGATACTGGGATGAAAAGAAAGGGTATATATTTCTTTCAAATGGAAAATTCATTGTCAACAAAGATGTAATTTTTTATGAAACTAAAAGTAACATTTTAGATGAGATTAATCATATCCTTAGTCGTTTAGAGAAGAAAAACAGTAAGGGTAAAGGTAAGTTGAACAAGTCAACGCAAACAGTTTGGTTTGAAAAAAAAAAGTTTCTCTAGAAGACATCTCTTTATCAAATAGCTCTTTTGATTCATCTCATAATGAAAAAACAAAATAATCTTATCATATTGAACCTTCCAAAGAATCTTCTCCAACCTCAGATATTTCAGATGAAAGAAGAGCCTCATTTTTTGAAAATCCTCTTTTCAATAATAATGGTGATTCATATCCTCAATCCCATAAACATAGAATTCAAAGTGGGCCACACAACTTCTCAAAGATTTTCATTGAAATGAAATGAAAAAAACAGAAACTAAGGGATCTTCTAGAGAAGAACCTATTTTTGCTCATGCTTCCACTGAACCTACTTCTTTTGTTGAAGCAGTTGGACATAAATAATGAAAGGAATCAATGATTAATGAATATGATTAAGTACGTTCAAATGGGACTTGGAACCTAGTGGATTTTTCATATGATGTAATCCCATCGGTTGTAAATGGGTTTATCGAGTAAAGTACAAGCCCAATGGTAAAATTGACAAGTACAAAGAAAGACATTTTTCTAAAGTTTTTTCTCAAGAGGAAGGAATTTATTATGAAGAAACTTTTGCACCCATAGCTAAATGGAATACTATCAGAATGGTTTTCAATTTGGCTACACATAATGGTTGGAAATTACATCAAATGGATGTCAAAAGTGTCTTCTTTAATGTAGATCTAAAGGAAGATATTTTCAATACTCAATCAGAAGGTTTTGAAGCTAAAGGAAAAGAACATAAAGTTTGCAAACTTGTGAAGGATTTATATGGTTTGAAATAAGCTCCTTGAGCTTGGTATGCGAAAATGAATGAGTACCTACGAAAGGTAGGTTTTCAATGAAGTGAATCGAGGGGTGATTTTAAGGATGGAAATATATTTTAAAATGTAGAAACCTTGGGGAATCTTGCTAATCCTTCATATGCCAACTATAAATGTTTGACGATATTTTTGTAAAAATATTCAAATTTATAAGGATTTTATATAGCTTTTATAAAATTTTAGCGATTTTTAAGGTAAAATAATTTTATTCTATATAATTTGGGCGAATCATTTTTAAAATAGCGAATCTTGTCTTTGGAAAAACCATGGAAAATTAGCCCATGAGCGAAATTTAGCCCCTAAAATCATCCATGAGTGAATCACATGATACATTGTATTTTTGGATGAAAGATAAGCACATGGCGATACTTGTACTCTATGTTCATGACTTAATCATAACAAGAAATAATGAAGCTCACATCAAACAAGTTGAGGAAGAACATAAAGTATGGTTCAAAATGACTGATTTAGGGACACTTCATTATTATCTTGGAGTTGAAGTATCTCAACATCCTAACCAAATATTCCTTAGTCAAACTAATTATCCCACTGATTTGTTAAAGAAATTTGGCATGGAATATTGTAAACGTTCTCTTACCCCTATGGAGAAAAAATTGAAAATTTCAAAATTTGAAGGGGGGAATTTGTAAAGAGTACAAAGTATAAGAAATTTGTTGGAAGTCTCATGTATTTCACAAATACTCAACCAAATTTTTCATATTCAGTCAGTATACTTTCAAGGTTTAAGCAAGAACCAAGGGAAAGTCACTAGAATTCAGCAAAAAGTGTACTAAGATACATTCAAGGTACAAAATACTTTGGTCTTCTCTACAAAAGGAACAAAAGATTTACACTTGTTGGATATTCAAATGTTGATTTTGCAGGTGACATTGATGATAAAACATCCACTTTAGGCTATTTAATGAATATGGGTTCAACAGAAGTATCTTGGAATTGTAAAAAGCATACAACAATGGCAAATTCTTTAGCAAAGGCAGAGCACATATCATCTTGGGAAGCAACATGTGAGATTGTATGGCTACGCAGAATTTTACAGGGTCTTGGTGAAACTCGTAAATCACTAACTAACTTATTGATCGACAGTGATTCAGCAATAAATATGTCCAATAATTCAATATTTCATCCAAATACTAAACATGTCCATACCAAGTACCACTTCATCAGATCGCTCATCATCATCACAGACATCATCAAGCCTCATTTTTGTCCATTTGAAGATCAAACTTCAGATATTTTTACCAAACCTCTTGGTAGAATAAAGTTCACTAAGTTCTGAGATGAACTTCGTATTTGTAAAAATGAACTTTCGGATTAAAGGGGGGATTGTTAGCCTCATAATCCTAAAGTTCTATAGTCTAAGTATTTTCTAGATTAAATGTTTTTAAGAAATTAGTTTATTCTAGTTTGTTAGGATAAGGACACCTAGCTTCTATTGAAAGGACACCTATCATACTCATGTTATTATGTGATTGTTTTTTCTCTTATTTTTTAGTTTAGAGTTCAGATATATAAACTAGGTCCTTCTTCAAGTCGGGTTAAGGAGTAGATTATGAGTTCTCACATAAGATTGTAATCACTTTTTCCTTATCAATAAAATTACCTGTATGAAGACACTTTGTCAACATCTACCCAAAAATAGGGGTGTTCTTCTTTGCATGATTTGGTTTCTTTTTTTATTATTACGGTACATATTTAGTTGATTACTAAATTGTTCTTTAATTTAATAAGTGATTTATTTTTAATTAACAAGGTTTTTGGTAGGAGAAATTTTTGGTAGGAGAAATATCAGCATAAGATATGTCAAATAAATAAAGAATTAGTCATATATAACTCAATCACCAAATAAATAAAGAATGAGTCATCTCTAACTCAATCACCATTGCTTCCATGAATTAAAGGATCATGGTGGAACTAATAACTCAATCACCATTGCTTCCATGAATTAATGGATCATGGTGGAACTAATATATATAAAACTCAAGACATATGAAAGAAAAATAAGAAAAATTTGGTAAGCTTTCTTTTCCACATACTATTTTTGTTCATTTTTACTCCAAATTATTGAAGATAACTATCAACTCTTAAATATCAAACTCTAGGAGCTTGTTTCAAGAAATGTGGTATATGATTTAGTTTAGAGAGACATACATTTCCTTCTACTTCAAATCTAAGTGGTTTATGATTTAGTTTAGAGAGACATATATTTTTCCTTCTATAGATAATTTTTTTTTGTATTATCATCCTTACTCAAAATTGCGTCACTAACAAAACATTCATAAATTTTGTCAAACTTTATTTATCAAAATACCGCTAAGGTAGGGAAGCACCTTACAATATTCCTTTTATGGATAACATCCACTCTTCCTCACTTTCCTCTTAGGCTAGGGTGGTCTCTCAATGAGCTAAGATCCAATACAAAATAATCCAGTACACACACATAAACATGACTCCATCTGTATTTATAACTATCTAGAGAAAACTAAGGATAACCACCTCCCAACTATCTAGTGGACCTTCTTTATTGAGGACACATTACCTTTATTCCATGGTAATTAACTAGTTATCCTTATTTAATACTAATAACCATAGTCTACCTTGTCCACTGTATATTGAAGAGCCACCATAACTACACTATTTGTACTTCAATGGACCCTTGGCTCCTCCCCATTTCACCCCTATGGAGGATCACAACATTTCGTCCTATTTCAAAAATTGTTTCATTAAATGCATGTAGTGATATTTATAACCCTAAATGAGGCTCCCATGTATAGGGGCTAATTTAAATGCCAAAGTAGTCCAAGAAACCAAGGTCCCATGTACAATGGTTGGCTTCGACACAAAACTTATTCCAAGAGGTTCATAAATAGTCCTAGATATCATGTGAGTATTGATGGCCATGATGAAGTACTCAAGCTAAAACAATCTAGGAATCTTTAGCATAAACTTGAGCCCCATGTGAGTCCAAATAAGTAGAATTGATAATGGAAAAAATATCATCCACTAAGTTGTAAATGGTTAGTTATGGATTTCGAAGGAAAAATACCACTAGAGAATATGCAAAGTGAATGCTAGTATTTACAAGGCTTTGTCTAAATGTTCTGGGTTTTGGCATTTTTCACCATAATCTAGCGATATCTATCTTGCTGAAATTATAATTTTCTATTATACAAATTGTATTTCTGAATGCATAAATGGATTTAGTATGCTAAAACCCTTAGAGCTCGGATTATATGGACTTAGCAACTCTAATATGAAGATCTAACAATTAGAATGAAGGAATAATATCCCCATAAAAGAACCAAAACATAGAACATTTAGACTACTAGATAGTTATAATGAGTTCTTAATTGTCTTCAATGTTGTTATCTACATAAGGTGAAGTAGAGTCATTAAACATCAGATTAAAGTAGTTGTATTTTAGAAAATAAAAACTATCCATGTACTAATCATCACAATTATCCTCTAAATCCCACTAAGCATATATATATATATATATATATATATAAAAACTTCCAGACATTTTCACATATAACTTCTGGTAGGATGACCTTTCAATGAACTAAGATGCAATAATAGTGATAGTGTATGGTTGATTTCAATTGCTATAGATTTTTAAGATAACTACACCCAAACTGAAACGAAACTCACTATGGATATCTGCAATTAATTTTAGAGTTGCATAATGCACGCTTAAATTAAAATTTATTATTTTTACAGAGTTAAGACTTTGCAAAGGTATTCAATGATAATCAGCTGCACAGCAAGATGGCTCCTCCACCGGGAAAAGGAGGATAGCTTCCAATGCCTGGTTGGATGGGCTTGGTCAGTGAGGAGTGGCATGTGCTTGCCAAGGGAGCCAAGAATGGAAGTCTTTGAACACCGAGCAACAGACCAGTGTAGATTGGCAATCAAAAGGAGAGTATAAAGTGCGAAGGGTGAGTCTTGCGAGGAAAGGAGTACATACGTAGGTGAAGATTCGGCGATGGATCTAGAAATTGGTTTCCTTCTCATTCAAAAATCACTGTGTAATCTGCAAATGTATTACGTTTTTGGTGGCTGATTAAGTCTGCTGGTTTGTATTTTGTATAGTATGCGTCGTTGCAATCGTTTGGACTCGTGATAAAAATCTTGTGAGAATTTCGGGTCCATCTCCACTGTGGGCAGTTCTGTTCAATTTTCCCACGCAACCTCCTTTTATAACCCAGAAAGAAATTTTCAAAATTGTACGCTGGAAATAATCGGGCAACATACCCATCAAATGAATAAAACGGCAGGGGAAGCACTCATACAATATATTCTCCTTTCCAACGTCAGTCGTTCCACACAATGACAATGGCAGCGATCAAAGGTTGACCCGGAAGGCATTTTGGTAC
>ML776848.1:282809-299046 GCA_009831015.1 Picea engelmannii | reverse complement strand
TACACATGGCGCATTTATATAATATATGGTTTTGGTTTTTGGCACGTTGATATGGTTATTCACCCATTCGGGCTGGCCGATTAATATGGTTTAAACGATATGATTATTGATTGAACAACACTGTACTGTGCCATTAATACACTACATGGCGGTGATAATCCCACCACCTTCGCACACATTACATTGATTCATTCCCCTTTGAGCACTTGCAGCTGTTAATCCCTATCAATTTTTTCCCCTACATATTGTATTGTTCGAACCAAACCCTACCATGCACCCGCGCCATGGCTCCGGTCATAAGGGTCGAGCCCAATGGTAGCCAGGCACTGTTAATGTTTGATGGTGCTTACAGTGACCTGGAGGAATTCAGATGGCTCCCATTCATAAGAAAATTTGATGTCTTTAACCCTGGTGTGGCTCGGCAAATTGCATTAACCTTCGATGGCTGTCGTGCCAAGGTAGGATATGTTCAGTTAGAAATTGATGAGCAATTTATCAGTTTGGCTACTGGTCTGCCTACTGTCGGGCAGAAATGGTCGAAAAGTTGCAAGGTGGAAGATGTCCCTTGGACGTTGCTCTTCCAGTCACGAAAGGTGAGTTCTTGTGACAAGGGTTTGCCTGCAAATATGTTGAAACAACGCTGGCATGACCTGTTCATGGTAATCAAGCAGTTCATTACCTGCGAGGGAAGGTATGGTTTCATTTTCATGTATCACCTTCGGCTACTAATGGTTTTCATAGGGTACGACCTTAACATGCCTTACTACTTGCATAGAAGTTTGTTCAAAATGTCTAAAAGGTATAAACGGAACCAGTCTGATACCAGTCTTTTTCATTTCGGGTTAATTAAAATGCTTGTAGTTTGTAAGTAGGGGTTATACCATGACTGTTGAGATGAGTTTCTTAAACGCAATGATTTTGCAAACTCAAGCCCACCACAGGTTGAAAAACCTCTGGTGAGTGAGTGCAAATCAGTACCCCCTGTGCCTTACAGTGCATTGTCACCTACACCCCTACCCGATTCTCCTATTGGCCTACCCAATTCCGTCACCTAGGATACCGAAGATGTTAAACCTGTGGCTAAAAGGCCTAAGGCCAAACCTAATGCGAATGCTAAAGGCAAGAAAAATGCCTGGTTAATCTCTCGCATGGCAAGAAATAAACCCAAAATTCTTGTCAACCCTGACCCTATCATGGTAAGTGAAGATTCTGACTCAGAGGTTGAATGCTACCTAGCAAGTGAGTATCCCTATTCCGAAGGGATGTGTGATAAACCCGCATATGATTTTGTGAAGAACCTACCACCGTGCTTACAAGATGATCCCAAATTTCCAGGCATTGAAATGCCTCGTGGAACCCTCGGTGACTCGTCTAAACCCCCTCCTTCTCCAACCGAAACAACTGCTCCACCATGTGAACAGTGTGACTCATGGTTGGAAAGGTATTACCTCGATGTGCCAATGCTGCAGTCTAGAATCCATGCTATGGAAGATCAAGTGGCAAGGCTTACCAGCCATAAGGCAAAGAAGCCATCCACTGACAAGAAGCAGTGAACAACCAGTTCAATTTTGTTTAAGAATGTGGAGTCTGCTACAATGGTTGTGAACTCAAAGCTGGAATAGTCCAAACAGTCGCACTCGTATGATTACCAACTGTTTATATGATGAACTCACAGCTCTGTGTATAGCCTCGAGTTGAAATTGGTTAATATGCATGCATTTGTTGTATATAAGTTTGGTTAATTGATTTTTGGATTGGTTTTGATTAGATTTAGTTCTGATCTGATTGATCATGATTATATTTGATTGTCTTTGAATACTCTGTTATTGAAGATTGTTGATATCTTTTCTAAACACAGGTTATTTTGGTATCCCAATTTTGGAACATAGTCAATATCTCTTTTCGATTTGGTGATATCATGTGCGATATGGTTGGCAAATTGGTTAGCGGTTGTGATTGTATATTCTATGTTCGGATCAATTCGTATATCATTTTTTTATTACATAACCATGAATAGTGGCTGTTATACCCAACCAAATCGATTTGGACTGTTTTTTATTGTAATAAATATATCGTTTGAATCCGATTTGAGGAATGAAATTGATTGTATCCAGTCTTACGATTTGTGTCTATAATTAAACTCAGCCATATTCATTTCAGTTATTTAACCAGTTTATATTATGGATTCTGTTGATTCTATCAGGACCCTGTCTGTTGACTGTGTGGTAATCAATAATGAAATGTGTTTGGTTGTTACTCATTCAGTATGATTCCATTTGAAACGGTTTACCTATCTTTGCATTTGATTGAACGATATCAGTTTATTGCTATGACTATAATGAGTCAACGATGGTTACGATCATTATTTTTTTCATGTCTGTTCACCGTACGATACTCAGCAATCGAAATCTATAGCAAATTTTAATGGATATGTTTCATTTTGATTATAATTGCAACAGCCTGTCCATTTTGATGTTTGAATAAAACAATATGAATTTCCCACAGCTGTAACCAATGATTGTGATTAAGTTCGATTATTACTATATCGATTTTGGATTACATCATACGATTGACTTGTAATTGCATTTGGATATGAAACAGTATGATTATTATTTGCCTCTATTCTATGGTAATTAAAAAATAGAGCATTCTTATCTTGTTTTGACTACATCCTTTTCGGTTTGATTTGAATGGTAAATTCATTGGGATTATAGTAATTCGTTTTTAATATTTATTAAAAGAGAATTAAATAGTATTTGATTATTTTGAAAAGATTTTATTTGATTGCTATCTGGTCCTGTGTGCTATTTTAGACTAGCTACAGAATCAGATGATTCTGTAGCTAAGTCTGTAGAATCATTTTTTTAGTGTTTTGTTAATGAAATATATTTCTAATTGGATATGTGTGTTCTATTGCAGGTAAATTCGAATTGGCAGTAGATATGATGAGCAGTTAGGGGATGTTTCAAAGATTTCACCTGCATTTTAGTTGCTTAGTTTAGTTGATTTTGGGATATTTCCCAGATTATGTAAAATTGTTTGATATTATCCACACGGAGATTTTACCCTCTGTAAAGACTTATATAAACCTATCATTTTTGTAATAATGATTATCCTCGTTTGTGGGAGAACAAGGATATGGAGTTCTAATACAGACTGGAGCAGAATTGATGTTTTGTCACAGCTTTAGCTTCTCAATATATCAACATACTGTTTCATGTTTTGTATATCACTTTGTTTATGGTTTATACAACTTTAGCTATCTAAATCATGTACAAATGATATAATTTTGATCATTGTTATCCATATCTTGTCTCTTCCAAATAGATAAAAGACATAACAATTGTTAATCCAGTTTGTGAATGGTTATCTTCTTCATGAATTGAATTGTTATATATAAGTTTTTTCATAACAGGTTTCCCTTATTGCAGGAATTTATAATCATAAGATTGTTATGATTTTCTTTTATGTCTTGTTTGTCCTGTAAAACACTTCAAGAAGCAGCGCAAAAGATCATTTACGAGAAGCCTACGGAATAACCGGTGCGAGTTTTCCTCCTCCGATCAGCTTAGAAGTTATCATACGCGGGGCAGACTTGGAGCATTTCCAGGTCAATTAGTCTTTTGTTTACTGTTTTTACTAAGTAGTTTAATATAGATATAAGTTTAATTAGATTTATACTAGATTGTTTAATTTCAGTAAATATATTAGATTGTTTAATTTCAGTAATGTTTATTTCTTTTTCATAAAATATAAAAATTAAAAAGAGATTCTGGGTTGTCTTAAGGCAGCAAACACATGAGTTTTGTAGGTTTTAATTAAATCTGTAGGTTGTTTATAGTGTACATTTGTGAATAAGAAATATTGCAATTGATAATTAGATAGCTGATTTGAATCATTATAATAGTAGTTAGTCGATTGTATATAATAGTTAGAATAGCTAGATTTAGTTTTAATTTAATTTAGTAATTTGTTTGAATTAGATTAGTATATATTAGTTCGTTAGTTTAATTTTTTTTATTAGTTGTAATTAGTTTAATTTCTTTTAGTTTTTTTTAGATAGTTTAATTTGTTTTATGAGTTTAGTTACATTAGTTAATTCAGATTATTTTTCTCTTTGGTTTTCTTAGGAGATCTCAGGGCGTCCAACGGAGCTGTTAAAATCGTCAGGGTGGTTCATTCCAAAGGGCTTGGGTTATTTAGACAACCCCGGATCGGTTCCACTCTCTCAATTGATGGACGAACAATTTCGCCCTTCAACAATGGCGCTAGGAGGGCCAGAACTTAATTAATGGCACGAGGTGGTCGCAAGACTCCTCCCCCACCTAATCGCACACCCATAGTGACTAGAAGACGTTCACAAGATAATATCCCCCCTCAAACAGCAACTACTTCAACTGAGGATCCACAGACCACAGTTGAGCTAGCAACCCCTAATCCTACAGGTGGTGATCTCCAAGAGATCGTTCATCAATCTCTTATGAAAACACATAGTGCCTTAGCCAGTCTTAGGCGACCAAACTGCCCGTGGGGTCAACCTTTAGACTTCTCTGATATCAAAGAACAATTAGGTGAAATTAATCCCACTGTGAATCCTACAGATCCAGACACAAATCCTGTTGTAGGAAGATCTGGGATACCTCCTTCACCATCTCCTTCATCTCCTTCCTCTTCTGAAGGATATTCCTCTTCTAACGAAGGCAAACCACCTTCTCAGCCTTCCACACCCAATCCCCCAATGGCTAATCAGAACAACCCTGCTAGACCCTGGTTGGACCAGGATGTTGTAGCTGTACCTGGAGCCCAGCACCCTTTACCTAAGCATCCGGAGAAATGGCTTCCTAAGTTTGATCCCGATTCAAAACAGATAGTTTAAGATCATATCAAAAAATTTATGTTAGCCATCAGACTCCATAACGTTGAACATGAAGATGTTGTCTGTAGGTTGTTCCCTTACACCTTTGAGGGTAATGCATCCACTTGGTACTTTGCCCAACAGCCTCATACCATAGTATCTTGGGAAAAGTTTGAGTCATGCTTTTTGGAAAAATTCGGAGATGGAAAACCTCCGGAAGTCTTAGTCATGGACCTTTCGAGTTTAAAAATGAACCCAAAGGAAAAATTTAAATATTTTAATCAAAGATATTTAACACTTAAGAATCGAATCCATGCAGACTCTATGCCTACTGAGAGTCTTGTAATAGATTACTACACTAAAGCTTTACATCAAAGTATAGCTATTTGGGTTAAAATATCTAAAAAGGACATGTTGTTAGAAGCCTTCGAAGAGGCTACTCAGATTGAAAAAGATATACTTAGTCTTAAGGATTCCTCTAGCAACGAAACTGAGACTGTTTCTTCTTCCAAAAAGAAGATTGAAATTCTCCCCAGACCTACACAAAACAAAACACAACCCAAAAACTCTGATTTGGAAAATTTAACTAAAGTTGTACAAAAATTATCCAATCAAGTTATAGATTTAAAAAGGTCAACTGAAGAAGCCTCTTCGATTAAAGGACCCTACAAACCTCCGTTCCGAAAGCCTTTCCCAAAAAACCGACCTGATCCAAACTCTGAAGGCTTGAACCTAGAAAGTTTGCAATGCGCACTCCAAACAATTCTAGGAGCCCAAGATGACTTGATGCCTCCTGAAATCCCTCAAGAGGAAGTCGAGCAGGAAACAAATCAAGAAGAAGAGTCTTCTACGAACATCTTTGGACATTTCTCGGATAGGTTCTTCCAAGCTAACTTCGAGACTGTCCACCCTTACAACACTAGGAGAAAGACAACAAATAAACCTCCTACCGAGAACACTACAACTTCACCTCCAAATCCATCTAAATCAGTAGAAACTAAACAGAGTAATGCTGGCCCTAAATTAGATTATGGTGTTGTTGAAGATCTTAAGAAATTACGGGCTAACATTTCTATTTATGAGTTGTTGAAATTTCCATTTTTGTTACAGAAGATGTTGCAAAATATTTTAGACAATGGCAAGAATGGTAATTCAAATGGTAGTAAGGTTGTGAAAAGCAAAGCACCGCAGAAGACTTCCACTAAAAACAACCCTGATCCTCAAGATAAAGGAAGCCTTCCTGTAACTCCTGTAAATAGTGTAAATAACAATGTAAATGATGTGAATAATGTAGATAAAGTAGCATTAGAAACTGTGAGTAAAAAACCACAAGCTACAACTCTAAGTACTCGCAAGAATGTACCTCCTTTTCTTTTAACTTTCGAAATCTTTAACAGAAATGTGCATAATTGTATGGTTGACTCAGGAGCATCATCAAATGTGATTCCTTGGTCAGTCTGCCAAAGGATTAACGCCGAAGTAGAACCATCTTCTTTGAAAATCATACAACTTGATCGAACAGATGTTAAAGTTGTAGGCGAACTGAAAAATGTATTAATTAGATTGTTGTCTAACCCTAAGGTTCATCAGGTTATTGATATAATTGTGGTAGATATTCCAGAAGTGTATGGTATGTTTTTTAGCAGAGACTGGTCAGAGCAGCTACATGGTTTCTTCGCAACAGACTGGTCTCACTTATGGCTTCCAGAAAATTGTAAGCCCAACAAGATCAGGGTGAATCGTGAGCATTACCTCAAGTTCACGGTAACAAAATTGAATGATCCAAATGAACCATATACACCTCCGGCAGATTCACCTGAAGTCCAAGGGATGGACACCTTCTTCAGAAATTTCATGGCTGAAATTTCACCTATCAAGGATCCGCAACAACAATCTGAGATCAAGGCATATGCGCAACCAATAGCTTCTATCCAACAGACCCATGGGCCTGATGCAAATCAAATTTGGTCTTTATATTTCGACGGTTCCAAGTCTAAAGAAGGAGTTGGTGCTGGCTGCATCATTATCGATCCAGCAGGTAATAAAACATTATTGGATTGTAGGCTAGAATTTGAATGTACTAACAATATTGCAGAATACAAGGCTTTATTACAAGGTCTCAGAAAAGCCTTGGACATGCACATTCAAAATCTGGTTGTATTCGGCGACTCTGAGATAGTAGTCGGGCAGGTGAGAGGTTCTATACATTGTCTTTCCCCGCATCTCAAATCTTACCATTCTGAGGTATGGAGTTTAATGAACAAATTTTCTGCTTTTAATATAAATTCCATTCCTAGATTAAATAATGTTGAAGTAGATCTACTCACTAATGTTGCCTCTAAACTTCTTCCTGCAGAAGGTTTATCCCCAAATGCATTCTCCGTGGAACTATTGTTTCAACCATTTGTTCCTGACAATATCATGAACTGGAGAGTATTTGATGATGATCAACAGATCATTAACTTTCTACACATGGAAGAAACCTTTCAAGGTGTTGTGATAGATGAACAAACACACGATGACAATTTGCACGACTTTACGGTAATACCTAATCTGAAATCTCCTGAAGCACTATCAGACATGGTAAATCTCATACCCAAATCTGTTGCTAGATTAGAAAAGTTTTATGATTTTGAAGATAAATTTAAAAATACGGTCAATTGTAAAACCAACAGTTCCTCATTGTCTTACGAAAAAGTCAATTTAGGAACTAGTGAAAATCCTCAGTGTATCAACTTAGGCTTGGGATGTTCTAGACAAGAAAAAGCTGCTTTTGTTAAATTATTTAAATAATTCAAGGATTTATTTTCTTGGACTTACGATGATATTAAAACGTTTGATCCTAATATTATACAGCATGTCATCCTGATGAAGCCCCAAACCCTACCCTTCCAACAGAAACTGAGGAGAATGCATCCTAAACTAGAACTGACCGTACAAAAAGAACTGAATAAACTCCTTAGTGATAAAATAATTTTTTATGTTAGACACACTCAATGGGTATCCAACCTCGTCCCAGTGCAGAAGAAAAACGGAGAAATTCGGCTTTGTGTCGATTTCCGAAACCTCAACAAAGCGTCTGATAAAGATAATTATCCTGTCCCTCCCATGGAATAGATTCTTCAACAAGTATCTGGTTTCGAGAGGCTATCCTTGCTATATGGTTTCTCTGGATACAACAAAGTCTTGATGTCTCCGTCAGACCAATTAAAAACTACCTTCCATACCCCGTGGGGCACTTATGCTTATCGCAAAATGCCCTTTGGATTGATTAATGCTGGCGCTACCTTTCAGAGAGCAATGGACATTGCTTTTAGGGGCTTAATCCATCACTCCGTAGTAGTATACTTAGATGATGTGACCGTTTATTCTAAAAAAAAAGATGATCATCTAGCTCACTTACGAGCCGTTCTGCTACGATGTCGTAAATACGACATCTCCTTGAACCCCAAGAAGTCCATCTTTGCAGTAGAACAAGGTAAATTACTAGGATTCATTGTGTCTAGTGATGGAATGATTATTGACCTCGAGAGGACCCAAGTCATCGCTAAACTTCCCCCACCTACCTCTAAAAAATCCATGTAGTCCTTCCTAGGCCAGATCAATTTCGTGAGAAGATTTGTCCCCAGCTTCTCTGAAATGGTCAGGCCTCTCTAGAATCTGATTAAGAAGGACACCCAATATCACTGGGGACCCACAGAAAACCAAGCTTTCAACGCTATAAATAATTCCATAATAGATGCTCTGTCTCTCATGAGCCCTGATTTCTCTCAAGACTTTACACTCTATACTTTTTGCTCTGATCGTTCCTATGCCGCAGTCCTAACTCAGAAGAATTCTGAAAATAACGAAGTACCCATCGCCTTTATGAGATCTGCCTTCAAAGGCGCTGAACTTAACTACCCCGCAGTCGATCGGCAAGCCTACATTGTCTTTAAGGCATTTAAGCATTTCCCGTCTTATCTTCTGAAGTCAAGGACGAAGGTCATTGTCCCTTACCCTGTCGTAAGGAACTTGTTAGTGCAAAAAGAGTTAGGAGAGAAAAGAGCCAACTGGGTCACCTCCTTGCAGGAGTATGACTTAGAAATCACCCCAACACACATCGTGACAGTCCAAGGGTTGTGTAAGTTGGTTATTGATTCAGAAACCAAACAACGAGAAGATAGTGATACGTCAGACCTAGAACAACGCGATCAAAGTTTGATTGGTTGCACACAAAACCTAGTGAGTCCTTGGTACGATGATATTAGACACTGTCTTCAACATGGATCCACACCCCATCACCTTGACCCAGCAAAAAGAAGAGCGTCGAGACTAAAGTCCACCTCCTTTCATCTAGTTAACGGTATACTGTTTCATCAGAATTTCGATGGCATACTGATCCGTTTTCTCGAAAAGGACGAAGCAGAGAAAGTCTTGCTTGATTTGCATGCAGGAGAAGCTGGTGGTCACTTCGGTGGCGATACCACTGTTCATAAGGTTTTAAGAGCCAGTTACTACTGGCCAACACTTTTTAGGGATGCCCATGCCTTATGCCGTAAATGTATTATTTGTCAGAAAGCGTCAGGGCGATTACAAAAACAATCCTTCCCCTTGCAACCCGTTTTAGTCAATTCTCCTTTCCAACAATGGGGCTTGATATCATTGGTCCTATTAACCCTCCATCCTCACAACAACACAAATATATTGTAACAACCACTGATTACTTTACTCGATGGTCTGAAGCTGCCGCGCTAAGAACTGTTAACACAAGTCATGTGATCACTTTGGTATCCCTGATTGTCTAGTCTTTGATAATGCTTCATACTTTTCTTCTCTTGAGATGAGTGATTTCGCCTTAGAAAAGGGAATAAAGCTGAAGTATTCTGCTAGTTACTACCCCCAGGGCAACGACTTAGTAGAATCGACCAACAAGAACTTGATCAAAATTATCAAGAGAACCGTGGCTGAAAATCACAAGAACTGGCACAATGCACTGCTCAATGCACTGTGGGCTGACAGGGTAACACCCAAAGTTGTTATAGGTAATTCCCCCTTTTTTCTTCTTTATGGAAGAGAAGCCATTCTGTCACCTCATATTCTTCTTCCTTCTCTCCAATTGTCACAAAAGGTTCAAGAAGAAGATTTTCCCCCTTTAGAAAGCCATATTAACGCTTTGATGAAGTTAGAAGAAATAAGAACCCAAGCTAAGCACAAACTAGATCAACATCAACCACTGATTAAAAGCTGGTTCGATTCTAATTCCGCTTCTGATAGGAATTTTGAAGTAGGCTATCTCGTCTTAAAGTGGGACAAACCACACGAAGGGAAGGGTGAACATACCAAGTTTCAAAATTTGTGGCTTGGGCCATTTCTGATTGCTGAAAAGTTGGGTCCTAGTTCCTTTCGTTTACAGAATCTTATAGGGCATCTTGACACCTATCCGGTGAATGGCCAAGCCCTGAAAAGATACTTTGCTTGATTTCTACCCTTGTATATTATGTAAATATTACCTTTTGTTTTTATTTTTTCCTTTGTTTTCGTTTTTTTTTATATGGATTGATCAGTTTTTTTTATGTTTTTTGAAATGTATGCATGCCTGTGCACTGAGCCATTCAGACAAAGACCATAAGAAAATCTCTTCACTTAAATAACTTCTGAAAGGTTGTACGAACATCAGTGATATATTGTTGAAAATGATATTCATGTTGGAAAAATTTTGTTGTTTGAAAGAAGTTTACTGATTTCAATCTCTAAGAAAAGTTTGTCATGAACATCTATTATCTTTTTACGCTGTCCCTTTTCCGTAAAGGAATGACTCAAAAAGGATGTCTCCCTCTCAAAGTAAGTTGTTTTAGAAGTAAAACATTTCTGGAGCTGAATAAAGGACAGCATCAAAAAAAATTTTGGATGAGGTCTGAAAAAATATGATAAAATACCAAGATTTTTCAGCATCACCCCGCTCAGCTATATATAAAAGAAAAACAAAATAAAATGGAGCTGTGGGAAGTGTTTGTAAACCCGTCGGGATACTGAACAGGTCCGCTGGCAGTGGGTAAATGCAAGCATGGTGCCAAGACAACTTCGTCGGGTTACTGAACAGGCCCGCTGGCAGCGAAGCAATGTTGGGTACATGAAAATCTGTGAAAAAGATAAGAAACCTCTTTTAAACTCCTTTATTCTAATCTAGAACTTCTTGACCGGATACGGACGTCCAAGTGGGTTAAATGGAAACCCTGTCGAGGCTATGGATGCCTGCTGGTAGCAGTGGCCATGCCAACAGTATTGAAGATTTTATCATAAAAAATCATGACTTGCTGATCTTAGGACTGTTATTAGTTCGCATCTTTTAAAACATCGCTGAAAAAGATAGTAAATGATGATGTTTGTACGATTTTCTGGATGTTGTTTTTGAGTTGAATTTTTCTCTGCCGTCCTAATCTGAATTTGCTTCTTTTGACAGAGATAATTGCTTCGCCCAGTGTGTCACCATTGTTGGCAGCCAATTAAATTTTTTCAATTACCCTTAAAGCTTCCTACACCTATGTCTCTTGAACTTCAAATTTTTGTCGCATTTGGCAAAAAGACGACACCTTCATTTCAAGCGACATTTGCAAATTGGTTTCAATTTAGTTTTCACGACTGAAAGCGTGAAAACTCCTCCATCATTATTTGGACTGTTATGATCTTCTCATTTGGTACTTACCTTTGGTTTATTTTTCGAACTATGTCCAATAGTTTACCATCACTCTGATTGTGCAACTTGATTTTTATTTAATTGATAGGCCATTGAGTTTGTTGATTGGTGAATTCTACTTGATTATATAGGGGTCATGGTGGATTACAGTTTGTTTTTTGATATGATCCTTATTATTATGAGCTCTCGACTTATAGATTTTATAAAATCTCTTGTTGCAATGTTTTATAAACTTTGATTATAGAAGTGCATGGGTCACATACGATTTTGATTTCATATTGAATGGTTTTCAATGTTTGATTATACACATGGCGCATTTATATAATATATTGTTTTGGTTTTTGGCATGTTGATATGGTTATTCACCCATTCAGGCTGACCGATTAATATGGTTTAAATGATATGATTATTGATTGAACAACACTGTACTGTGCCATTAATACACTGCATGGCAGTGATAATCCCACCACCTTCGCACGCATTACATTGATTCATTTCCCTTTGATTGCTTGCAGCTGTTAAGCCCTATCGATTTTTGCCCCTGCATATTGTATTGTTCAAACCAAACCCTACCATGCACCGGCGCCATGGCTTCAGTCGTAAGGGTCGAGCCCAATGGTAGCCAGGCACTGTTAATGTTTGATGGTGCTTACAGCGACCTGGAGGAATTCGGATGGCTCCCATTCATAAGAAAATTTGATGGCTTTAGCCCTGGTGTGGCTCGGCAATTTGCATTAACCTTTGATGGGTTTCGTGCCAAGGTAGGAGATGTGCAGTTAGAAATTGATGAGAAATTTATCAGTTTGGCTACTGGTCTGCCTACTGTCGGGCAGAAATGGTCGAAAAGTTGCAAGGTGGAAGATGTCCCGTGGACGTTGCTCTTCCAGTCAGGAAAGGTGAGTTCTTGTGACAAGGGTTTGCCTGCAAATATGTTGAAGCAACACTGGCACGACCTGTTCATGGTAATCAAGTAGTTCATTACCTGCGAGGGTAGGTATGGTTTCATTTTCATGTATCACCTTCGGCTACTAATGGTTTTCATGGGGTAAAAGCTTAATATGCCTTACTACTTGCATAGGAGTTTGTTCAAAATGTCTAAAAGGTATAAATGGAACCAGTCTGATACCAATCTTTTTCATTTCTGGTTAATTAAAATGCTTGTAGTTTGTAAGTCGGGGTTACACCGTGACTGTTGGGATGAGTTTCTTAAACACAATGATTTTGTAGACTCAAGCCCACCACAGGTTGACAAACTCGTGGTGAGTGAGTGCAAATCAGTACCCCCTGTGCCTTGCAGTGCATTGTTACCTACACCCCTACCCGATCCTTCTATTGGCCTACCCAATTCCGTCACCCAGGATACCGAAGATGTTAAACCCATGGCTAAAAGGCCTAAGGCCAAACCTAATGTGAATGCTAAAGGAAATAAAAATGCCCGGTTAGTCTCTCGCATGGCAAGAAATAAACCCAAAATTCTTCTCATCCCTGACCCTATCATGGTAAGTGAAGATTCTGACTCAGAGGTTGAACGCTACCTACCAAGCGAGTATCCCTATTCCGAAGGGCTATGTGATAAACCCACATATGATTTTGTGAAGAACCTACCACCGTGCTTACAAGATGATCCCAATTTTCCAGGCATTTAAATGCCTCGTGGAACCCTCGGTGACTCGTCTAAACCCCCTCCTTCTCCAACCGAAACAACTACTCCACCATGTGAACAGTGTGACCATGTGAACTGCTCCACCTGCTCCAATGTTGCAGTCCAGAATCCATGCTCTAGAAGGTCAAGTGGCAAGGCTTACCAGCCAGAAGGCAAAGATGCCATCCACTGACAAGAAGCAGCGAACAACCGGTTCGATTTTGTCTAAGAATGTGGAGTCTGCTACAGCGGTTGTGAACTCAAAGCTGGCATAGTCCAAACAGTCACACTGGTATGATTACCAACTATTTATATGATGAACTCACAGCTCTGTGTATAGCCTCGAGTTGAAATTGGTTAATAAGCATGCATTTGTTGTATATAAGTTTGGTTAATCGACTTTCGGATTGGTTTTGATTAGATTTAGTTCTGATCTTATTGATCATGATTGGATTTGATTGTCTTTGAATACTCTGTTATTAAAGATTGTTGATATATTTTCTAAACACAGGTTATTTTGGTATCCCAATTTTGGAACACAGTCAATATCTCTTTTCGATTTGGTGATATCCTGTGCGATATGGTTGGCAAATTGGTTAGCTGTTGTGATTGTATATTCTATGTTCGGATCAATTCGTATATCATTTTGTTATTACATAATCATGAATAGTGGATGTTATACCCAACCAAGTCGATTTGGACTGTTTTTTATTGTAACAAATATATCGTTTGAATCCGATTTGAGGAATGAAATTGATTGTATCCAGTCTTACAATTTGTGTCTACAATTAAACTCAGCCATATTCATTTCGGTTATTTACCCGGTTTATATTATGGATTCTGTTGATTCTAGCAGGACCCTGTCTGTTGACTGTGTGGTAATCAATAATGAAATGCGTTTGGTTTTTACTCATTCAGTATAATTCCATTTGAAACAGTTTACCTATCTTTTCATTTGATTGAACGATATCAGTTTATTGCTATGACTATAATGAGTCAACGATGGTTACGATCATTATTTTTGTCATGTCTGTTCACCATGCGATACTCAGCGATCGAATTCTATAGCAAATTTTAATGGATATGTTTCTTTTTTATTATAATTGCAACAACCTGTCCATTTTGACGTTGGAATAAAACAATATGAATTTCCTACAGCTGTAACCAATCGATTGTGATTAAGTTCAATTATTACAATATCGATTTTGGATTACATTATACGATTGACTTGTAATTGCATTTGGATATGAAACAATATGATTATTATTTTCCGCGATTCTATGGCAATTAAAAACAAAGCATTCTTATCCTGTTTTGACTACATCCTTTTCGGTTTGATTTGAATGATAAATTCATTGGGATTATAGTAATTTGTTTTGAATATTTATTGAAAGAGAATTAAATAGTATTTGATTCTTTTGAAAAGATTTTATTTGATTGTTATCTAGTCCTCTATGCTATTTTAGACTAGCTACAGAATCAGATGATTCTGTAGCTAAGTCTGTAGAATCATTTTTTTTAGTGTTTTGTTAATGAAATATATTTCTAATTGGATATGTGTGTTCTATTGCAGGTAAATTCGAATTGGCAGTAGATATGATGAGCAGTTAGGGGATGTTTCAAAGATTTCACTTGCATTTTGGTTGCTTAGTTTAGTTGATTTTGGGATATTTCCCAGATTATGTAAAACTGTTTGATATTATCCACAGGGAGCTTTTACCCTGTGGAAAGACTTATATAAACCTATCGTTTTTGTAATAATGATTATCCTCATTCATGGGAGAACAAGGATATGGAGTTCTAATACAGACTAGAGCAGAATTGATGTTTTGTCACAACTTTAGCTTCTCAATATATCAACATCCTCTTTCATGTTTTGTATATCACTTTGTTTATGGTTTATGACTACTTTAGTTATCTAAATCATGTACAAATGATATAATTTTGATCATTGTTATCCATATCTTGTCTCTTCCAAATAGATAAAAGACATAACAATTGTTAATCCAGTTTGTGAATGACAGGTCTATCTTCTTCATGAATTGAATTGTTATATATAAGTTTTTGCATAACAGGTTTCCCTTATTGTAGGAATTTATAATCATAAGATTGTTATGATTTTCTTTTATGTCTTGTTTGTCATGTAAAACACATCAAGAAGTAGCACAGCAGATCATTTATGAGAAGCCTACGGAATAACTGGTGCGAGTTTTCCTCCTCCGATCAGCTTAGAAGTTATCATACACAGGGCAGACTAGGAGCGTTTCCAGGTCAATTAGTCTTTTGTTTACTGTTTTTATTAAGTAGTTTAATATAGATATAATTTTAATTAGATTTGTATTAGATTGTTTAATTTCAGTAATGTTTATTTCTTTTTCATAAAATATAAAAATCAAAAAGAGATTCTAGGCTGTCTTAAGGCAGCAAACACATGAGTTTTGCAGGTTTTAATTAAATCTGTAGGTTGTTTATAGTGTACATTTGTGAATAATAAATATTACAACTGATAATTAGATAGCTGATTTGAATCATTATAATAGTAGTTAGTCGATTGTATATAATAGTTAGAATAGCTAGATTTAGTTTTAATTTAATTTAGTAATTTGTTTTAATTAGATTAGTATATATTAGTTAGTTAGTTTAATTTGTTTTATTAGTTGTAATTAGTTTACTTTCTTTTAGTTTGTTTTAGATAGTTTAATTTGTTTTATCAGTATAGTTAGATTAGTTAATTCAGATCAGTTTTCTCTTTGGTTTTCTTAGGAGAGCTCAAGGCGGCCAACGGAGCTGTTAAACTCGTCAGGGTGGTTCATTCCAAACAGCTTGGGTTATTTAGAAAACCCTGGATTGGTTCCACTCTCTCAATTGACAGACGGACAATTTCGCCCGTCAATAGGGCATTGAAGAGTCGAATCCATCTGGGCCTCATCCTTTCATCTTATTTTATGGAAGTTAAAACTCTACAAAGTTCCCAATATTTACTTGCATAACAAAAAATCTTTGATTTTGAATTACCACTGCTATCATAAAGAAAAGGCTCTCTCGTAGGAGAAATTGCTTGTAT
>ML776848.1:264991-277949 GCA_009831015.1 Picea engelmannii | reverse complement strand
AGGGGGAAGAGAAACTGAGATAATTGAAAAGTGGGGGGAGATATTGATCGAGAGAGAGAGGGATTGTGGAGCAAGAGAGGGGAAGAAATAAAAAGTAGGATAGAACGAGAGAGAATGTGGGGGAAAAAGGGGAAGAGAACGAGAGAGGGAAGAAGAGAGAGTGGGGGGGGAGAGAGAAAGATAGGGAGGGAAAGGGGGGATAGATATAGAGAGAGGGGGGTAGTTCAAGAGTGAGTGAGGGAGGGAGGGAGAGATAATTAGAGAGTGGGAGACGAAGGAATGTGGAGACAATACGAAGAGAGTGAGTGGGTAGAGAGAGGTCAGGGTGGAACAATGGGGGAGAGAGAGGGCGGGAAGAAAGACATAAGGAGAGAGGGGAAGAGAGAGAGGGATATGGAGAGAGAGAGGGGGAAGATAATGAAGAAGGAATAGGGATAGTGAGTTCACAGAGAAAGAGAGAAATATAGATGGAGGGAGGGAGAGGAGGGAAGAGGGGGGGAAGAGATGAGAGAGAAGCAATTTATTTGTGTACACAAAAATGTGTGTGTGCGTTACTATTACTAATAACATGTGCATTCTTTAGGAACGTGTGTGTGCTTTAAATATGCATGCACACTTTAGGAATGCACATGTGATTTAGGAACACACATGTGCTTTAGGAACATGTGTGCATTCCTAAAGCATGTGTGCATTATTTGAATTTCAAAAAAAAAATTCAGATAGGAGTGACAAATATAGAATACGTGTTTGCTTAGTTGGTTGCCTCATATTTATGTTCAGGATCACAAACCTAGTGGTTAGATATTCAAATATATAAAAACCTCAATTTTTATGAATTCCTCTCCATATCTTTATTTTTGACATTATTTTTCTATAGGCTACACAATTAATTTATTGACGAAACTACATACACAGATAGAACTGGTTGTGTACATTCCAAATATCCATTTTTTTTTTTAAATTAATAATGTTTAATATTTTTAATCTATTTTTTGTCTTGACATATATCAAAATCCTATAATACATACCTCGTTTATTTCTGCTATAACATTTTGTCGAGTAAACCATTTCTCGAATGACTTACATGCGACATTAGAGAAGACCAATATCTTCGATCTAAAATAAAAATATTTTGATCATGTTAAGAATCTCTTAGCGTGAAAATATAAAATACGTTGTAATTTCAGGTTTATGTTGACTTTGATAGTTTAAAAAATATATAAAATTATTATTAATTTCCAAAAAGAACACGATGCAAGAAAAACGAGTTCTCTACAAGTATACAAGTTTTTGCAATGAAATTCCATCATTAAGGTAAACAACACCTACACAAACAACAATATATACCTTATATTTTATTGGAAAAATAAGGTATAACTGTTAGAAAAAAAACAAACTTGAGAGAGTTAGTAACAATTTCTATAAATACATTTTTTATATTCGGAAAGCTAATTCAATTTCCTACGTTTCATCTTCTTACACCATATTTAAATTCATTGTAAAAGTACATTGAATAATCCCTCCAAGTTAATAGATTGTTATTTTTCCACATTTGCATCGCCTCTAACGCATCATGAAAGACTATTGTTAGCTTGCACTCACCCCATAGTGAAAGAACACATGCAGAACTAAAAATCTCTCCATAGTGACTATAAGATTAACCGGTCTCACGAGTAAATAACTCATAATCATAGTACATATCCTAAGGAAATATAGATCCCAAATGTAAGACAATGTTGAAAATAGGTTACATGTTCATGAGTCACAACCACTCATGGTTTCCACTAAGTTGGATATAGATAAATTCCCCCCAGCCCCTCCCACTTTTCTTTTATTTGGGTGTCTTTTTAATGTTTTTATGAGCATGAAAAATAGATAAAAGTAGGATACAATAGAAAAAATGAGTCTCTCAAGGGATTGAAACTGCATTGCAAGTGCATGGAACATACCTATTAAAAATAAATGAAAGAAAGGTGTCACGAAAGTAATGTCCACCCATAGTTGTTTTCTAAAAGGGTAAAGGTCATAAAATAGATGAAAATCAATGCAAACAACAAGAGGTAAAGAGTGAATGTAATGGAATTAAGAAGGATAAAGTGAAAATTAATGTAGCAATATGCAGCAAGACATAAGTAGCAACTAGAATATACAACCATAAAGCAACAAAATGATGGTGGGGACCTAATGCAGACCTATCATCCCTCGGGCCGAGATTCGCTCACAGGATCATTCTATATCTCCCTCGAGCCAAATTGGCTCTTTAGATTCCCTGCTGGAATCACAAATTATCGATCCATAGGTCCTTTTTGGTAGCTTCCCTATGTGAACAACACTAGGTGCAAGCTCCACTTCTCCATGTGACCACAACGCAGTGACCAAGGCCCAATTCCAAAGGTGCTTGTTGCAACTCGCAACTTGTGAGTTCGTGAGTCGAGACTCCTAACTCTTGCTTTCTAATCTCGTGATACCTGAAATGCTGATACGGTATGGATCTTCCTCTGTTAGCACCTTCCTTGCGCGACCGCCGGCTAGGCTAAGCACTAGCACCTTTCAGTACTCGCTACTTCGTGGGTTCGAGTGTCCAACCTTGGAACCTCCGCTTCACGAAACCCCGAGAAGCGATGTTGACTTTTCTCCTCGCATTCTTGCTACTCATGACTTCATGAGTCGAAGGGTTGAACTCTCGTTCCCTTATCTCATGAATCCCTAGGACACGAGAAGTCAACGGAGTATTGACTCCTTCCTCCAGGTGACGCATGTCCGCCTGTCTATTTCCCAAGCACACTTTGTGGTTCTGCCACTTGTCCCTCGTGCCCGGCTTTCAGCACTTCACGACTTCTGATGTTGAAAGTGAATCCTCTCAACCTTTGAACCCCTGAATGCACGATAGGTAATGGGTTCTGATCCAACGGTCCTCCCGTGACCTAGATCCTACGGATGTCCTCGCTCCTTGTGATTTTGCGACTTCGCGACTTGGAGCACCCAACTCTTGGGCTCTCACCCTACGATCCTCTAAGTTCAAGAGATCCCTATATCTCTTCCACCTTTCCTCTTCGAATGGATGGTCCCGATATTCTCGCGACTTCGCCACTCACGACTTGGAGCACCCAACTCCTGGGCTTTCACCTTGCGAACCTCCGAGTTTGCAAAATCCCTAGATCTCTACCACTTGTCCTCCTTAGATGGACGACTACGATTCTCTTGTGACTTCGCTACTCACAAAGTCGAAGGACTTCCTTCTCTGAACCCCTATGTCTGAATCCCCGATAGAGAGGATCTCACGACACGTGTCCTCCTTCCAATGAACGGCTCAGATTCTCTCACTATTTTGGGACTTCACACCTTACGACCTCATGAATCTTGATGCAAAGGTTTTAAACCTTCAACTTGTGAATCCACAAAATGAGATTACACAAGTGATCCAATGACCCTTTTTGGCTTGGATTCCATCGTCCGATTTCTCCTGAGCTTGCACTTGGAGAATACTTTTCGTAACTTCCCTGCTCCTCTGCAAGATTTGATGGCTTCCGAGACTTCGTGAATCCTCCATGGAGGATTCCGACTGTCCAATGCCTCCTTAACAACTCCTGCGAAATGAAAAAGTATACCTACAAGTAACTTTGCAATGCCTCCCCTTTGAACGCTTCAAGGTACTAAACCTCCTGAGATTTTCTTCGACAGCTTTGAAGATCCTATCCCTCCTCAGCTTGATTGAAAAATCCTCAATTTCTTTGGTGAAAATTCCTGTGTGCACTCCTTGTGGCACTTCTTCAAATACACTCCAAGTATTTGAACCTCTTCAACTCTGTGCACCCTGCGACAACAATTTTTCAACAATTTCACTCAGGTTGTAACTCTGAGACTTCACTCAGCCTGCACCCTCCTTGCACAGCTCTTGTGCTTAAATTGCACTCTTGTGAGAATGAGAACAATGTTATCCCTCCCGAGCTTGCAGAGACAAACTCTGACTTCTGTCAACGCACATCTTGTAGACAATTTCAGTGCACTCCTTGTAGGAAAACCCTTGCTCAGACAGAGAAACAATTGAAACTCATTCCTTACTCTCCCTCTCTTTAGATTTCAGACATTAAATATGAAAGCATACATTCACGTATCAAAGCAAATGCATAACAGAGAGTAAACAAGAATATATTAATAAACATGTACAACACATAAAGCAATTGGATACCATGAGTCTGAACTAAAGATCTTTGTATTAATCCAGAACTTTTGTACATGGGTTATTTTACACAACCTTCTACTTCTTCTTCTCTATGCTCTATTGATCATGTTGCTAATGTTACAATGATACAAGTGAGGGTGTCTATATCCATTTTCCCTCTGACTCCTAAAACTGTTTAATCTAGGAATTTAAATCTACCTACTTACATTTACTAGCATAAATGCCTCTTAGTCCTTTAGATGAGAGCAAGACGCTCAAGGTTTGATTACAATATAAAAGTACGCCGTTTCTTAATTGTTTCGTTTACGTTTGGCATATCAAACTTCAAAACATTTCAAACAACTCATCATGTGTCAAAATGTGTTGATGTTTGACCCACGCTCGCTTGTTGTTGCCGATGCTCCTGCATCATACTCCCTCGCTTGAAAATTTTCATGGGCTCCTGTCCATGAGCTCTTGCATGGTCTGTCCATGCTTCTAGATCTTTGCTTCATTCTCCCAGCTGGCATCTTCAACTAGATGTTCCTTCCACTTGACCAAGTATTCAAAATATTCCCTTCTTCTGGTCCTTTTGCTAACTCTTTTGTCCAATATGCTTTCCATCTGTGGATTCTCTACAACTGGCATGTGTTTAGTCCAATGAACATTTGGTTGTTCAATACCTGCTTTGGTTTCCTCAGATTTGTAAGGGTACAAATCTGAGATGTTCAATATCAGAGAAATTCTGATCCCATCAGGTAATTGAATCTCATAAGCATTTGCCCCAAATTTCCTCAAGACCTTACATGGTCTGATCTTCTTCATCTTCAGTTTATTATATGTCCCCTTTGGGAACCTTTATTTTCTCAGATGTGCCAGAATCAAATCACCAACCTCAAATTGAAGTTGTCTACTGTGTTGATCTGCTCTGCGCTTATATTCTTGGCTCGAGTTCTGCGATCGCTCATTCACCTGGCTATGAAGTTCCTTCATTGCTTCGGAAAAATATTATGCACTAGCACTTCTTATCTCATCCCATTTTGAATCCCTCAATTCAGATTCTCCTCTTGGCTATGTCCCATAAACAATTTGGAATGAACTTTGACACGTGCTTCTATTGATTGAATCATTATAAGAAAATTTCGCCTATGGTAGAATATTGTCCCACTAACTGTGGTGTTTTGTAACCAAGCTCCTCAGCGAGTCTCGCAAACTTCTGTTCCAAACTTCTTGTTGTCCATCCATCTGAGGATGATAAGTTGAATTGAATGACAAGTTTTTTCCCAGCTTTTTCCATAAGGTTCTCCAAAAGTGTCCCACAAACTTGGTGTCTTGATCCGAAACTATGCTCCTTGGTAATCCATGAAGTCGAATGACTTCTTTGAAAAACAGATTCACAATGTGAGTTGTGTCACTGGTTTTCTGACATGGTATAAAATGTGTCATCTTAGAAAATCTATCTACTACTACAAACATTGAGTCGAACCTTCTTTTTGTTCTTGGCAGTCCCCATATGAAGCCCATTCTTACTGCATCCCATGGCCTCTCTGGTATGGGTAACGGTTGATAAAAGCCTGCATTCATCCTCTTTCCTTTTGAATGCTAAAAAATTCTACATTTGTCCATGAATATTTTGATGTCTTCTCTCATTCTTGGCTAAAAATATGACTCGTTTAACTTTGAGAATGTCTTTTCATGACCGAAATGTCCGGCCAATCCTCCACTGTGTTTCGCCTTTAGCAAATTATCCCTCATGGAGCATTTTTGAATACAAATTTGATTACCCTTTAACAGTAATCCTTCCTAGATCATGTATTCTGTCCATTGACTCTTGTCCCTGAGAATTGGATTCTCAGCTACTTCATACACCTCTTTAAAATCTGGATCATCTCTGTACATGTCCCTGAGATCATCAAAACCCAGTGTTTTGACTGTTAACTCCTGCAACAACGAACATTTTCTACTCAAAGCATCAACAACTTTGTTAGCAGTTCCAGAAATATGCTTAGTTACAAAAGTAAAGTTCTGCATGTATTCAACCCATTTTGCATGCTTCTGGTTCAACTTCTCCTGTTGAGTCACAAATTGCAAAGCATGATTGTCACTGTATAAGACAAACTCCTTAGGGATTAAATAGTGTCTCCATTTCTTCAATGCCTGAATAATAACATAGAACTCCTTGTCATACGTGGAGTATTTTACTTTTGCTTCATTCAACTTCTCACTGAAGTATGCTATCGTCCTGTCTTCTTGGCTCAAGACTGGCCCTATTGAAAATCCACTTGCATCACATTTTACTTTAAATGTCTTTTTAAAATCCGGCAACACCAAAATTGGTTGTTCCGTGATTTTCCTTTTTAGCAAATTGAAGGTTTTCTCTACTTCTTTTGTCCAGTGAAAAGACTTGTGTCTCTTCTTCACTGTGTCCATCATCGGTGCACTAATTCCCTTGAAATTCCCGATGAACTTCTGGTAGAAACTAGCTAATCCATGAAAACTTCGAACCTCAAATATACTCTTCGGTGATGGCCAATTGTTAACTACCTCCACCTTATCTGGATCCATCCTCAACTTAACTGTAGAAATAACAAAACCCAAATAAATGAGCTCTGTCTTCATGAATGAGGATTTATTCATGTTTATCAGCAGCTTCTCTTGCTGTAATCTCTTCATCACTGTAGCCAAATGTTTCAGATGCTCTGCCTCTATTTTACTGAAAATCAGTATGTCATCAAGATACACAATGACAAATTTTTCGATGAAATCCTTCAGGACTTCATTCATCAACCTCATGAAATTACTTGGCGCATTTGCTAAGACAAATGGCATAACAAGCCATTCATACAATCTTTCATTAGTCTTGAAGGTTGTCTTCCATTCATCACCTTCTCTCATACAAATCTAGTGATATTTACTTTTCAAATCGATTTTTGAAAAAAACTTGGCCCCACTTAAGCAATCCATCAAATCATCCATTCTTGGCAATGGGAATCTATACCTGATGGTAATCTTGTTAATTTCTCTTGAGTCAGTACACATCCTTCAGCCTCCATATTTCTTCGGACTGAGCACTGTCGGAACAACACATGGACTCAATCTTTCTCTAACCAACCCTTTGTCCATTAAGTCCTGGACCTATCTTTTGACCTCTTCATTCTCCTGCGACATCAATTTGTACACTTCATTGTTTGGTAAACTAGCTCCAGGTATGAGATCAATATGATGAATCACAATTATGATCGGTGGCAATGAACGAGGTAGTTCATCCACTACTATGTCAGCAACCTCTTCTAACAGTTTCTGAACTTCTTCCTGTAAATCATCTACCCTTGTATTGGTTAAAACAATTTTTGGCTTCCTGACCACAATGAATTGTGGTTCCTCCTTATTCTTGACCTTTGTAAGAAGCTCCTTCCCACTCATGAGAAGTACAGTGTTGCTTACTTCAGGTTTCACCTCTTTATCTTTGATTGGAAGCAACATGTGAGTTCTCCCATTTTTCTCTAAGGTGTATGTGTTCTTCCTCCCATCATGAATCACATTTATGTCATATTTCCATAGTCTACCCAATAATAGATGAAAAACATCGATGGGAATAACATCACAGAGTATTTCATCTATATATCCACCTATTTTAAATTTAACTAAACATTGTTTAGTGACATTTACCTGATGTCATTTTTGTAGCCATGAAACTCTGTATGGACTTGGATGTTCAATAATCTCCAGCTCCATATTTTCTACCATCTCTATAGAAACAAGATTATCTGTGCTACCACTATCCACAATGAATTTGCATGCCCAATCTTTGGTCTTGCAAGTGGTCCGAAAAAGTCTGTTCCTTTGGACCAAATTCTCCACCTCCTTCTCTGGCGTTAAGAGAACTTTTCGCATCATCAATGATCTTTCGCCTTCAACATCTTCTTCCTCAACATTCCTTCTTTGTGCTTCTGAAATGTGAGTTTCACGACCTTCTTTCTTTTTGTCTAGACATTGATAAGATTTATGTCCGACCTTTCCACATGTGAAGCATTTCACTACTCCACCTCTTCCTCTTCCTCTACCTCTAGTACGAGGAAAAATGTTTCCATCAGCATACTGACCTCTCTGTTTGGTATAATTTCCTCTCTGTGAGCTTCCACCTCTCTCAGTTTGAGTCTGATGTTTCTTCCACTCTTCCTTAGGTTTTTTATTTCTATCCTGGACAACTGATTTGCCTTTGGGATAACTTCTGCCTCAGCCTCTTTGACCTTGTTTTTGGCTCAGCTTATCTTCAACTTTTAGAGCCATATGATAAGCATCTTCCACCGTTTGGATGGTCATCATGCTCATCTCATCCTGAATGTCGTATCTCAGACCATTAATATACCTATCAACTTTTTCATCATCACTTTCACGATGACCTGCCCTGATGTTCAGCCTGTAGAATTCTTCAATGTACTCCTTCACTGTCATCAACTTCTGTCTCAAATTCTTCATTCTTCGAAACAGAGTAATCTGGTAATCTCTGGGAATGAATTTCTCCTTCATCTTCATGATCATCCTGTCCCAACTCTTGATTTTCTACTTGCCTTTGCAATGTCTGTCAGCTTGTAGCTCATCCCACCACAATGTTGCATGTCCTTTCAATCTTGTGACAACATGTTTGACCTTTTTGTCTTCCTCGACATCTTCATAGTCAAAATATGTGTCTAGAGATCTAATCCAGTCTAGAGCTCTAATCCAATCTAGAAGCTCTTCAGCATCCAAGTTTCCTTCATATACTAGAATATCCATTTTTTCCCTAGCACCCATTCTTTCAACATCCCTAATCAGGTGTTCATTTGCTACATCTTCGGCTGTAACTTCTTCTCTTTCATGTCCAGCTTCATCTTCACTTTCAGATTCACTGACATCTCCAACACCATCTATGCACCTCTGTGTTGTCTCCATGTCCACGAGTCTGGCGCGTATATCACTCATCTCTCTTTCCATGGCTGGATTGGGCACCTGCCTACCCCTTCATCTTGGCATTTCCCTTTCCTCTGGTGGATTGAGTGTTTGTCTGTCTCTTCTTCGCGGCGACATGGCTGAGATTTTCCTTCTCGCTTTCCTTGTCTGAAGTATACAAACAAAGTCAAGCTCTGATACAACTTGATGCAGACCTATCAACCCTCGAGCTAAGATCTGCTCATAGGATCGTGATATATCTCCCTCGAGCTGAATCAACTTTTTAGATTCCCTACTAGAATCACAAATTATCGATCCATGGGTCCTTTTTGGTAGCTTCCCTGTGTGAACAGCACTAGGTGCAAGCTCCCCTTCTCTGTGAGACCATAGCGTAGTGACCAAGGCCCAATTCCAAAGGCGCTTGTTGCAACTCGTAAGTCACGAGTTTGTGAGTCGAGACTCCCGACTCTTCCTTTCTAATATCGTGATACCCGAAATGCCGATACAAGTATGGCTCTTCCTCTGTCAGTGCCTTCCTCGCGTGACCACCAGCTACGCTAAGCACTAGCACCTTTCGCTATTCGCTGCTTCGCGGGTTCGAGTGTCCAACCTTGGCACCTTCCCTTCATGAAACCCCGAGAAGCGATGTTGACTTTTCTCCTCATGTTATAACTACTCAAAACTTCGCAAGTCGAAGGGTTGAACTCTCGTTCCCTTATCTCACGAATCCCCGAGATGTGAGAAGTCAACAGAGTATTGAATCCTTCCTCCAGGCGACGCATGTCCACCTATATATTTCGTGGGCCCACTTTGTTGTTCTACCATGTGTCCCTCGTGCCTGACTTTCGGCACTTTGTGACTTCTGATGTTGAAAGTGACTCCTCTCAACCTCCAAACCCCCGAATGTGTGATAGGCAATGGGTTCTGATCCAACAGTCCTCCTGTGACCTGGATCCTACGGCTATCCTCGCTCCTCACAATTTCGCAACTTCGCAACTTGGAGCACCCAACTCTTGGGCTCTCACCCTACGAACCTCTGAGTTCGCAAGATCCCTAGATCTCTGCCACCTGTCCTCTTCAAAAGGATGGTCCCGATCTTCTCGCGACTTTGCCACTCGCGACTTGGAGCACGCAACTCCTGGGCTCTCACCTTGCGAACCTCCGATTTTGCGAGATCCCTAAATCTTTGCCACCTGTCCTCCTCAGATGAATGGTTTCGATTCTCTCATGACTTCGCTACTCGTGAAGTTGAAGGACTTCCTTCTTTGAACCTCGATGTTTGAATCCCCAATAGAGAGGATCTCGCAACACGTCTCCTCCTTCCAATGAATGGCTCAGATTCTATTGCTATTTTGGGACTTCACACCTTGTGACCTTGCAAATCTTGATGCAAAGGTTTTAAACCTTCAACTTGCGAATCCACGAAATGAGATTACGTGAGTGATCCAACGGCCCTTGCTGGCTTGGATCCCATGATCCGATTTCTCTCTAGCTTGCAATTGGAGAATACTTGTCGTAACTTCCCTGCTCCTCTGCAAGATCTGACGGCTTCCAAGACTTCACGAATCCTCCACAGAGGATTTTGACCGTCCAATGCCTCCTTAACAACTCCTGCGAAATGAACAAGTATGCTTGCAGGTAACTTTGCAACGCCTCCCCTTTGAACGGTTCAAGGTACTAAACCTCCTGAGCTTTTCTTCGACAACTTCGAAGATCCTTTCCCTCCTGAACTTGATTGAAAAATCATCAATTTCTTTGGGGAAAATTCCCGTGCACACTCCTTGCGACACTTCTTCAAATACACTCCAAGTATTTGAACCTCTTTGACTCTATGCACCCTGCGACAACAATTTTTCAACAATTTCACTAAGGTTGTAACTCTGAGACTTCACTCAGCCTGCACACTCCCTGCATGGCTCCTATGCTTAAATTGCACTCCTGCAAGAATGAGAACAATCTTATCCCTCCTGAGCATCCAGAGACGAACTCTGACTTCAATAGACACACACCTTGCGGACAATTTCACTGCACTCCTTGCAGGAAAACCCTTGCTCAGACAGAGAAACAATTGAAACTCATTCCTTACTCTCCCTCTCTTCATATTTCAGACATTAAATATGAAATCAAACATTCATGCATCAAATAAAATGCATAACAGAGAGTAAACAAGCATATATCAATCATCATGTACAATACAAAAAGCAATTGGACACCATGAGTCTAAACTAAAGATCTTTGTATTAATCCAGAACTTCTGTACATGGGTTCTTTTACACAAACCTGTGCTTCTTCTTCTCTATGCTCTATTGATCATGCTGCTGATGTTACAATGATACAAGTGAGGGTGTCTATATCCGTTTTCCCTCCGGCTCCTAAAACTGTCTAATCTAGGAATTTAAATCTAACTACTTACATTTACTAGCATAAATGCCTCTTAGTCCTTCAGAAGAGAGCGGAACGCTCAAGGTCTGATTACAATCTACAAGTACTCCCTTTATGAATTGTTTCATTTATGTTTGGCATATCAAACATCAAAACATTTCAAACAATTCATCATGTGCCAAAATGCGTTGGTGTTTGCCCCCCACTCGCTTGTTGTTGGTGATGCTCATGCATCAGGATCCCTTCAAGGAATGGCCAAAAAAGGATCAAGAGATAAGAATGAGGTGTCATTTTGCTCTTCAGTACTTAGCCGACAAAGTGTTTCCACTGGCCAAACTTCCCCTCAATTTTCAGTCCTTACGCAAAATCTTGCGCAGTCTCACTAAGATGCTACCATACATTTAAAAATTGGCCAATCTAGTACGACCCTAGATGGATCGATGATATAAGTTTTTCTCCATTTAAGAATGTTTTATTTATTATTATGAGTATTTTCTTTAAAAGTTCACCAATCTAGTTGGACCCTAGATGGCTTGATGATGTCTTCAATTTTTTCGCCATTCAATGATATTTTATTTATTATAATCAATATTTCCTAAACAATAATGGTAATTGGTGAGTTTTGAAGCAGCAAAAGTTACAAGCTCTGAGATGGGCACACATGTATTCAACAAGAATGATATGGTACTTGATAAAATTGTTGAGGCTCTTGAATTATCGTAAATTTGTATCTCATTTCTCACTTCTCATATACTATTTTGCATTTATATATTTTAAATCCTTATATCACCATTGTTCTGATACACATCTCCTTACTTCATTACCCTCTGCCTCACTTTATTACCATGATTTTTTTTTAATAGAGGAAGAGTAAGTCAATTATCTAAAATTTATAAACCCACCATACTACTTCCTTACCTCGTTGACTTTTCAAAAAAATATTCCATACCTCTTTTCAATATTTTAATTATGTTATAAAGATTATACCACATTTAATTTTAAATTTATCACTTTGGCATTATCTCCATGCCATGTCATAAGCAAAACAAGATATCGCTCATGCCATTTCATAAGCAAAAACAAGATATCGCTCGTGAAGAATGGATTAGCGGATGGATCTAAACGAATCACTATTATTATCATGGAATTAAGTCATTGTTCGCTTGCAAGGGAAGTTTTCCTTAAAAGGCAAAACCCTTTATTAAAAATAATGGCCATCTCATAACCTTATTCTAAGTTTTTGAAGAAGCAATTTATATGGCAATCAATAAAAGCTGCGTATAGAAGAAAGGGAGCATATTATGAACGGTATTTTAATATAGTCACACAATGTTGATGGAGTAAGAGACATTATTAGAAAATATTCGAGCCAGTATATATACATCGTATTGATCACTGTGAAAGGGTTGGACGTGATAAAGTGGCAATTACTCTTTACATCGTGGAGATGCTCATCGAAGTATTTAGAACAACCGTGACTGTAAT
>ML776848.1:180177-200103 GCA_009831015.1 Picea engelmannii | reverse complement strand
ACATAGGTGAATTCAAAAAGGATGATATGGTACTTGATAAAGTTGTTGAGGCTCTTGAGTTATAATAAATTTGAATCTAATGACACAACCCCCTTCCCTCTTGGGGATTCTGCAACTTCCTGCTCTCAGATCTTCAATCTCCTGAACTGAATTAGAACCTCGGGCCTTCAAAAGACCCTAAACACTTGATACACATACACAAAGGTCCCCTTGATGTCTCCTGCAAGATCAAACTACCTGCAACTTCTCTCTCTCTCGCTTTGCGACACCGATTCATGAGTACTAGTCTTGCGCTCGACTCTTTGATGCAGACCCCCTACCTCAGCAGGGTCCACTAACCTCCCGGTCTCTAGATCGCTCTCTTCCCTGAGCCAAAATGGCTCTTTGGACTCCTTCTAGAATCCCTTGAATGAATCCACAGGGCCCTTTAATTCCTTGGCACAGGCTTTGAGAAAACCTATGCATGCGCTTAACTTTCAACACTCTTCTCTGTTCTGAAGCAACACACCTTTTGCGTTTCAGAGTTTCGAGACTCCTGCATGCGAGCTCTTCCAGGATCCTTATCCTTCAAATTTTTGAACCTCAAAATAGAGCCTAGCTCTGAATAGCTCCTACCTTCACTCCAAACTAATATGACCACTGTCCTGGCTCTTCAATTTTTGCATTTCACGATATGGACGGTTTGACTCCTTGTCCCTCCAACTCCTGGTCGACGAAATGCTGAAACCTAATTCTTTCAGGGTTTCACAATTTGGGGAATCGTGATGCAAGTGTTCCTCCTTTCCCTTTCGAATCCCTGATCCATGAAATGCCGAAGCCTGATTCTTTTGGGGTTTCACGATTTGGGGAATCACGATGCAAGGGTCCGTCTCCTTTGTCCTTCGAATCCATAGTTACCAAAATGTTGAAATGTCTTGGCATTCGATCAATGACCACTACCCATGACCACAGTCCACTTTTTGAGACTTCGTAATTCATGATTTTGTGATTCCGAATGAAAACAATTCTAGGTCCTTCAAGCTCCCAAATCCTGAAATGCCGAAAATGCTTAGTGGGCTTTGGCTCCTCCCTTAGCCTCTATCCATGTGACCATGCCCTATGACCTGGGGCTAACTCCTTTGATCATGTCGCGATTTCGGGGTTCGTGAAGTTGTGATGCAACTCCAACCTCTCCTCCTTCTAATCCCCGAAGTCCAAAATTTCCCCTAGACAATCAATGGTCCATATCTGCCACTGAATGGACGGTCCTTGTTCAATCATGATTTCTCCTTTCACGATTTCTTGGATGACTGCCAACTAAATCTCCCCTCTATTTTTCCCAATGAAGAAATGTCGAAATCTCCCCCTTGAGAGATCAACAGTCCATATTCCTCTTGAACTGATGACCACGATCCAATTCGATTAACGACCCACACTTGTCCTGATCGATGGTTAGGATCTGATCGCGATTCTCCCTTTTGTGACTTTGGGAGACTCTTTAGTCTCGGTCTCCCAGTGTTTGAATCCCCAAAATGTGGGTCTCTTGACACGCATCCTCTGAGATGGATGGTCCCAAATTCTTTTGAGACTTTGATAGGTCCTCTCTTCTCTCTTCTCTTATAAGGGTTAAACCTTAGGCATCTTTTCTGAATCTAATGGCTCACGAAAAATTGACACTTCTCCCTCGAAGTTTCTGTCATTCGTTATACCCTTTTGTGCGTCTTCCTAGGGATTAAACCCCACACACCTTCTTCTATATCTGATGGCTATCGATCCTCTGCACTAGATATGATGGCACAGATCTAATCTTCTATGCGTCTCCTAGGGACTAAACCCTGTGCACATATCCTTGATCCAACATCTCTGATATCATGAGATGATTTGTCGTGAGCCATCAGATCCATAAAAGATGCACGAGGTTTAACCCTCATAAGAGCAGAGGACAAAGAGGACCTATCAAATTCTTGAAAGAATTTAGGACCATCCATCTCACGGGATGAGTATCAAGATACCCACATTTCAGGGATTCAGACACTAGGAGACCGAGAGGGAAGAGTCTCCCAAATTTGTGAAAGGGAGAGTCGCGATCTGATCCTGACCATTGATTAGGATGAGTGTGGACCGTCCATCCAGTAGGGTCAAAGGTTTTTAGAATTCGTGAAAGGAGATGACCAGCCCAAAATCGTGAAAGGAGAATTCGCGAAAGGACCAAGACCATTCATCAGGGAGGACATGTGGCAAGTGGTCAAGGTTCAGGGAAAACCTTGAAAGAATTCAGAGGAATAGCACTAGGTCACAGGACCAGATTGCATGGAAAAGGTTTAAGGGAGGATCCAAGGATCTGTTAAGCCCTTTTCGAATTTCGGCATTTCAAAAGACAGTAAATAGGGGAATGCTTCCATTGCGATTCCCCGAATCATGAAAGCCGGTAGCACTTTGGCGTTAAGCACATGGACATAGAGTGGTGGTCATGTGGATGGAGGCTAAGGGAGGAGCCAAATCCCATTAAGCCCTTTTCAGAATTTCAGGACATGGGAGTTTGAAGGACCTAGAATCATTTGTAGCTGGAATCGCCAAATCGTGAATTATGAAATTCTGAAAAGTGGATCGTGGTCATGGGTAGTGGTCGCATGGTCGAGCATTAAGGGAGGAGCCAGGTGTGGAGTTAATCCCTTTTCTGCATTTCGAAAACCGAAAGTTCAAGAGTGAAGGAGTCATGAGACAGGGAGTCTCGACTCATGAAATCATGAAATGCGACGAGGACCTTTTGGACAAGGCCTGTGGTCATAGCCGGTGATCACGTGGGGGTGAAGCTCACGCTTAGTGATTAGACGCACAGGTGGGTTTCAATAAGGGACCCATGGATTCGTTCAAAGGGTTCTAGCAGGAGCCCAAAGAGCCATTTTGGATCAGGGAAGAGAGCGATCCAAAGACCGGGAGGTCAATGGACCTTGTTGAGGTAGGGGGTTTGCATCAAGTGGTATTAGAGTTGATAGTTTTGTCTGTAGACTTCAAGTGAAGGAGACAACAGGTGAAGGAGGAGACAGAGTAATGATGCTCTGTGAAGATTGTTGCAAGGTGTGCAACAAATGATAGACAACCAAGCGAGATGTAGGAGGACATGGAGATTCTCTCAGATGTAGAGTGATCCATATTCTTTCCAGGAAGGCGGGTGAAAGATGGAAATGACTACTGAATTCCATGAGATTGGTGGAAGAGGAGACCAACAACAGATGAATAAAGCAGATATTGACAAAGAACTCGCTGAGATAAGAGCGAGAATGGAATAGGTGACATTGAAGATCTAGCAGGAGGAAAAAGTACACTGGAGGTATGAATGGCCTCTAAACATGAAATCCAAATGGCTTGTTCAAAATTTGTTGGCTGGGAAACAACAACAAGAGTTGAGGAAGTGGTTGAGGTATGCTGAAAGCCTCAGTGACACAGAGATGGTTGGCATCTATGAGCAAAAAGTCAGAGAAACCATCATTGATGAGAAAGAGGGATCAGTTTCAGATCTCATAAACTGCCAGGAAGGCAGGGATGAATTTTCCAATTGCCAAGTGGGAAATGAAATGAGATCATTGGAGGATCTCATAGAATGTTAGGAGGACATCCATGGAAATTCATATTGCCAGGTGGGAAATGGTATGATATTAATAGAGGATCTCATAAATTGCCAGGGGGTAGAAGTGGACTTTCAGATTCACAGGTGGGCAATGGAAAGAGATCAGTGGAAAGTGTCATGTACTGCCAAGGGGTCAGTGGTGAAAGTTAAGATTTCCAAGTGGGAAATGAGATGGGATCAGACGATCTCATAGACTGCTAGGTGGGCAGTAGAAAATTCCCAAATTTCCAGGTGGGCAAGGGGGAAGAGATGAGACTGTCTTAAAGTCTCATGAACTCAGAGGAGAGTTCAGATCAGCAAGGAGTGCTGACAAGAGAGAATCGGAAGAGAATTTTGATCATTGGAGGAATAGAGGTGTTCCTACCAAGTAGTCGAGTTGAGGCCAGGGCATGTGTTGCATATGCAGCAACAGCAGGAGGACAGTCAGCAGAAACTATCCTAGAGGAAGAAATGGAGCAGACACTGATGTTTTCCCAAGAAGTAGAAGATGAGAATTCAACAGAATCGCTCAAAAGTTTCAGCCAGGAAGATGGACAGGATATCACTGCAGTATTGGAAGCTGCAGAAGAAGAGGAAGCATAGAGCATGGATTTTGCTGACCTGTGTGAAGAATTAGATGACCTAGAAAGGAGGGTGATGGTGCAAAGCTTTCACATCCAACATGCTAAGTTGGAAGCAGGTAGTGGAACATACTAGCCTCGGGAGAAGATGGAAGAACCTGGAAGTATGCCAGGAGGAGAAATGGCAGCAGCAGAAATGCCACAGGAAGAAGTTGACCAGAAGTTCAGTGAGGATATTGCAGAGCTGTAGTCTGTAACAAAGTGGCCACTTAGTGCCACAAAGAAAGTTAAAGATAGCAGGGGAGATCGATAAGATCTACCCATTGAGAAGAAAGAAGTGCAATAGAGAATACTACATACAAAGACTCAGCCACTGGAGTAGTTGGACGAGGTAATTCAAGAAATCAGAAGGTTGTTGTTGAGTTCAGTAACAGAGACTGCCAACAATGAGAAGTTGAGCAAAAGGGAACCTGCAAGAGTAGCAAGGCAACAACAACAACAACAACAAAGCAGAGGAGCATATGGAAAACTCGAAGGGAATGTTTGGGATTTAGGTGGATTTCAACACTGGAGAAGAGGAGCTCATGATCAGGAGATCATGATTTTTCCAGCTGAGGAGTATGATGCAGGAGCATTGCTCCATGTTAGTAGCGTGCCAGCCTGCCAACACATCCAACATGCATTTAATAGATAAAGGGAGAGGTGCAACCCTCTCAATTTTAAAATTCAAAATTTCAATAAATGTTGTAAGGATTTTAATGCCAGACCACGCCTTTGTATAGGTAGATGTTGAGGTTTCCTTTAATGGTTGCCTGCAGCAAGCCCAGGACGTAGTCAGGACTGGGCATCCATTTATGTAATATAGTCATAGGAGCTGCTATGTGATAGCGATATCTTAGAGACGATGGTTGAGGATAAGCTCATGGGAGCCCTCATTTTGGAATAGAGAAATTAGAGTAGAAGGTTAGGAGGACAGACCAGAGCAGAGAGGTCTCGAGAGAGAGTTGAGACTTGTTACAGTCCAGCCTTTGTAAACACCTTCTATAGGCATTTATGAATTAATAGAAGAGCAGTTTTTCCTTCCGTGAATTGTCTGTATGTGTTTGCATGTTTTTATGCATTTCGTGTTTTGAATGCATAACTGGTGAAGCATTTCATAAGTTTCAATTTCTTCTTGTCTTCGAGTTTCTAAGTGCAAGAAGTGCACATAGTCCGCAAGGTGTGCATTGACAGAGGCGAGACAACCTCAGTAAAGAACAAGAGGGATAGCATTGAACCTTCATCAGTAGAGGTGCAAGAAGTGCACCGGAAGGAACTCTGTCTCAAGTTCAGGAAGGATAGAACTATTGAAGGTTCTGTAGAGCTCTGCCAAGAGGGCATCGAGCTAGTGCATAGAGTGCACTAGGAAACTCTATTTCAAGTTATGAGGAAAGGAAAGTGTCTAAGAGAAGACACTCACAGAGTCACTGAATACTCTGTAGGCTTTGCAAGGTGTGCATCGAGAAGAAGAATGTCAGGTGGGCGTAGGGAGTTTTCTTTCCAAGAGAACTTCTCAGATCTGAGTTTAGTGAAATACTCAGTAGCACCAGGAGTGTGCCAGAGTGGACTTGTCCTAAGCCCATAATATTAGAAGAGAAATCGCGAGAAGAATGCGCACAGAGAAAACCTTTCAAGGTTTATGAGTTGACAAAGCTCAGGAGGGGGAGCATTTCTATAACGTACATGAGACTAAAAAGAACCGGGCTCGCAAGAGGAAGAATCGAAGGTTGAAACCTTCGATACTTAGAAATTATCATAAGTTAGAGAGAAAGGGAAACTCAGGAAGGAGGAGCAGCAACTGACGTTAGATCAGCTGGGAAGATGAGATCTGGAGCATTAGATTAGTGTTCATATAGGAGGAGCGTACATAAGAGATGTTCAAATCTGAGTCATCAGATCTAGAGGTGTGGATCAACATTCGTTGATCTCAAAGTAAGGTGCACATGGTTTAATTTTTTTGGCATTTTGTGTACCGGGAAACATAAGAGGGAGAGTCTTTTCACTCCCAGAGACGTGAAACTATGAAAACATGCCAGCTTTTGGATCAAGAGTGGAGTGGCATGAGAGCCACTGGATCAAGGATACATGCACGGGGTTTAGTCCCTGGGAGACGCATAGAATTTTAGATCTGGTTCGTCAAATCTAGTGTAGATGTACGATAGCCATCGGATCAGGAAGAAGGTTTGCAGGGTTTAATCCCTAGGAAGCCACATAGAAGGGTAGAATGGATGGCATAAACTTCGAGGGAGAAGTGTTGATTTTCCATTAGCCATCATATCTAGAAAACATGCCTGAGGTTTAACCCTCATAAGAACATAGGAGAGAGAGGACCTATCAAAGTCCCAAAATCATTTGGGATCATCCATCTCAGAGGATGCATGTCAAGAGACCCACATTTCGTGGATTCAGACACCGGGAGACCGAGAGTGAAGAGTCTCCCAAATTTGTGAAAGGGAGAATCGTGATCACATCCTGACCGTTGATCAGGACGAGTGTGGACCGTCAATCCAGTAGGGTCAAGGGTTTTCAGAGTTTTTTCCACTGGGGAAACAAGGAGAAGACCGGGCCAAAATCGTGAAAGGAGAATTCACGAAAGGACCAAGATCGTTCATCAGGGAGGAAACATGGCGAGTGGTCAAGATTCGGGGAAAAACTCGAAAAAATTCAGAGGAATAGCACCAAGTCACAGGACTGGATCGCATGGAGAAGTTTTAAGGGAGGAGCCAAGGAGCCGTTAAGCCCTTTTCAGGTTTCGACATTTCAAAAGACAGAGAACAAGGGAACGCTTGCATCGTGATTCCCTGAATCGTGAAAGCCGATAGCACTTTGGCATTAAGCGCATGGACAAAGAGTGTAGGTCACGTGGATGGAGGCTAAGGGAGGAGCCAAAGCCTCTTAAGCCCTTTTCATCATTTCGGGGCCTAGGAGTTCGAAGGACCTAGAATCGATTCCAGCTGGAATTGCGAAATCATGAATTACGAAATTTCAAAAAGTGGATCATGGTCACGGGTAGTGGTTGCATGGTCGAGCATTAAGGGAGGAGACAAATGTGGAGTTAATCTCTTTTCGACATTTCAGCAATCGGGAGTTCAAGAGTGAAGGACTCATGAGACAGAGAGTCTCGACTCGCGAAATCGCGAAACGCGATGAGTTCCTTTTGGACAAGGCCTATGGTCACAACCAGTGATCACGTGGGGGTGAATCTTGCACTTAGTGCTCAGACGCACAGGCGGGTTTCAATAAGGGACTTGTGGATTCATTCAAAGGGTTCCAGCAGGAGCCCGAAGAGCCATTTCGGCTCAGGGAAGAGAGTGATCTATAGATCGGGAGGTCAGTGGACCCTGCTGAGGTAGGGGCTTTGCATCACTCTTTCTCCTCTGTTAACACAGGTTATAACCTTAGGCCACCACTTCACCACTTCGGGCTCCAATGATATTGCAACCTCCGCCTTTGGTTCCTCCTGAAACACCTTTCTCTGAATCCGTGAAAATTTTCCACGTGTCTCATCAGATCTAACGGTCTAGCTATACTTCAAGTTTCATGACTTAGCAAAGATCACACCTACTCCATGCTTACCTTATCGAGACCTCTTAGCTCCCAGATTCTCTAATCCATTTTCATGTGTCGCCTCGTAGCCAATGGTTAAGATTTGCCTCACGAATTCGTGACTTCAATGATCGCACCTCTCAATACTTCGAAATGTTCAAAACTCCAAAATGTCGAAAAACCTTGCGACTAACTTCTTCATGCAAATTTTCGCAAATCTGACGGTGTGGAATGATCCCAATCCCTCCTGGACGGATCTCGCTTTGTTGATTCTATGAAAACCTTAAAGGACTCCTCCCTTTGAAGGTTTCTCTCCTCTCTTCCTCATGATCTTTGTTCTTTCTCAAACTTGTTCCTCCTTAGAATGTTATCTTTGATGCTTAGTCGAATCTCAGCCTATGCATGCCTTGTAAAAAGTCCTCCTCCACAAATTCCCTTCTCTATAGACAACCTTCGCGAACCCTTTTGAACTTCTGAGTCAAAAGACTCTGTCGCACACTCCTTGCAGACGAACTTCCTTCAAGCTATCTCTCCAAACATTTATGAGCCAAAAGGGGCTCTGTCGTATACCTTGCAGACACTATGCACTCCTTGCACCTATATAAGTTTCACTTTATCTCTTCTGAGCTCGCGAGTCGAAATAGATTCTATCAACGCACACTTTGCAGACCCTATGCACACTTGCACTTGCTTGTAGAAGAGAAACACTTGAAACTTATCTTAAATATTCATAGATTCATTCATTCAACCATGTAAATGCATTCATAAGCACAAGAACGAGAAATAACAAAGAATTGTAAATAACATAAATTCTACCATCCATTCATTAATATAGACGCAACAACACGAGACATTTGGGACAATGCTCCTCTATTATATTCATTCAATCAACTGAAATACACATGCTCTCGACTCCTAGCTACAATGACAACAACTCTCAATAACTAGAGTACCAACAACAACAATTTCAACAACCTTTTCTCCACAAAAATACAAAGCTTTATACAAGAGGGGCTCTTCGAGCTCTTCCCTCCAACTATTCTAGAGCTATCCTATCGAACTAAAAGCTATCAACTACTAGAATTTATTACAATAATTATTTGTGACAGAGAGATAAGATCAAATCTATACTCAACTTCATTAAAATGAAATGCATTCTTCGATGTCCTCATGAAATCATCCAACTATATAGCATTAAAGATGTTCCTTAATTACAATTCTTTCCAAAATATTTTGTCCAAAATTTAAAATAAAAAATTTAAAATTCTTCAAAATGTAAACTATTGCACCCAACTTTCCTCCTACATGTTCCTCACTTCTCATATACTATTTTGTATTCATATATTTTAAACACTTACATCACCCATTGTTATAATATACCTTCATTACCCTATACCTCACTTTATTTTAATAAAAGGAGAGTTGTTCAATTATCTAAAATTTATAAACCCACCATACTACTTCCTTGCATGATCCATTTTTCAAAAATATATCCCATACCTCTTTTCAATATTTTAATTATGTTATAAAGATTATATCATTTTTTTATTTTTTATTTTTTTAAGATTATCACTTTGGCATTATCTCCCTGCCATGTCATATGCAAAAAGAAGATATCGCTCTTGAAGAATGGATTAGTGGATGGATCTAACGAATCACTATCATTATGATTAAATTAAGTCATTGTTCGCTTGCGAGGGAAGTTTTGCTTAAAAGGAAAAATCCTTTATTAAAAATAAAGTCCATTCTCATAACCTGATTCTAAGTTTTCGAACGAGCAATTTATATGGCAATCAATAAAAGCTGTTGTTAGTATAGAAGAAAGGGAGCATATTATGAAGGGTCTTTTAATATACTCAAACAATCAATAAAAGCTGTTGGTATTATAGAAGAAAGGGAGCATATTATGAAGGGTCTTTTAATATACTGAAATAATGTTGATGGAGTAATAGACATTATTAGAAAATATTCGATCCAGTATATATACATCGTATTGATCAATGTGAAAGGGTTGGACGTAATAAAGTGGCAATTACTCTTTACATCGTGGAGATGCTCATCGAAGTATTTAGAACAACCGTGACTGTAATACTCACGCCGAACGAGGCATTTGAACAATGGTTTTAAGTACACCGCGATAAGATTTTTATGCTCAACTGCAAACGAATTGAAATATTTGTTTCTGCGTCCCGAAACTGATATAGAGCGTATCATAAAATTGGCAAATTGGCAGAGATTTTCCAATACCTCGCTTACTTGCAAGATCTATCTGATCTAAATTGTAGTGAAAGTTTGGAAAGAACCAAAACATTGTATTTGCAGCATTTCTATCAAAGGTTTTGCTGGTGTCGTTTTTATGAACAAGGAGTTAGTAAAAAGTTGTATCATATGTTTGGGCCATTCCAGCTTAGAGAACAGTCGTCCCTCATTCCTTGCTTTTGCCAAGATTCTCCAAGTATCATATGTGCTCTCTCACAGTAGATGACAGAATATCGTGGAAACTAAGGCTATGGCGTAGCATATACACCACACCTAGAACACTTCTTTGTGCTAATATTGTGTATGATGTAAATTCTGGAACTGACAACTCTCGTGCTCAACGTCTCTTGCTAGAGGCCATTCCTTGAATCAGGTTATCAAGACCGAAGTCTTTGTGTTTCTGTGTATGATATCCAGGCGCTCGAGCGTAACTCCATGTGCTCTCAGACAAGTATCACAAACTCATTTGGTGAGACCAAAGTATAGCAGTATATCCCTGTTACAAGCGTATCTTCTTAATTGACTACCCTAGGGTTGTTTACCGCAACCACGATTCCAAAACAAACGAACGTTGCACTAAAAAAAACAGTTTGTTTTGCAAATCTAGAAGATTCATTTGTGCACATTGTTGAAACATTAGATCTCGACATGATTTAGAGTTTTAAAATCTTTTGGGTTAAGTTAAATACTGTGCAATCATGAAGGTAAGAAGCTCAAGCCACCAAAAAGAGCTTCACAAACAATAGATGTAACGGTGTATGATAAACAGTGGGTACGTATGGATGGTCAAGTTCCTGAGTGACCGCACTAAAGCTGGAAGAGGTTCCAAAGAATGGTCATTGGAACTTTAACAATAAAACTATAGTCCAGGCACCTAAAAATTGAAGACTGGGCGATTGCATCTTTCAATTCAAGGATTCGCTCAAATGAAATAACGAACATGGACGTGAGTTTCATCGATGTTATGCTAGAAGAGAAAAAAAGGTAGCCATTGGAGAATGTAGCTCGGACTATGAGCTTTTATTTTGCTCTGTTGTGTTGATGATCAAAGACACTATTTTTTAGTGAATTTTAATTGGTTGAGTGGGTTTAATGGTTAAGAACATGTGTTTCCTTTTAAGAGGTCATAAGTTCAAATCTCTAGAAGACTTGTTTTTTCACATTTACTTAATATGATTAATAATTTACTAGGGGTCATTATTTTAAATTAATTGTACTTATATCAACTATTTTTTACATAAATGTGGTTGTTGCTAATTGACTACACATACATAACACAACTATGAATATATTTATACATTTTAAATGTAATAATTAAATATTATTTAGTAATTACTTAATTATTTTTAAAAATAAAATTAAAATAAATAAGAATTTAGTTAATATTATTATTAATGAAATAATTTATTAATAACAATAATTAACTAATTATTAAATAATTATTTAAAATTAATTAATGAAAAATTATATATTAATATTTATTAATTAATAATAATTAAATTATTAATAATTAATTGATTATAATAGAAAAATAAATATTAAATAACAATTATTTATAAATTATAAAATAATATAGTGGAAATAAAAGAAGTAATAAAAAAACAAAGACTAGAAAAATATTATTAATAATATATTAATAATAGAAAAATATATTTATAGATTATAAATTAATTTAGGACAATAAATAAGAAAATAATTAATAAAATTATTAATAATAACAATAGTAAAGTATTACATGTAATAATAAGAAAATATAGCAAAATTACTAAAATAATTAATATATATATACATATATATATATATATATATATATATATATATATATATATATTGTAAGGGGGAGTAGGAAGCTATATTACTGCAAAATAGATTATGGTACAAAAAAAAAATGGGGGCCTCCTTGCCTGTCTAGTAGGAAACTAGACCAGGGGTTTCCGAGTTGCGCTTAATGATATATATGAGGGGTGGGACTAGTCTTCCACCAGGGGAAACCAGGCGAGTCCCACCATAACCAATGTTTAAGAGAAAAGCAACATAGACATAACAAATAGACACAGAGATTGCGCACTAGGCCCAAAAGGCTAGTGGCCAAAATAACCAAACAACTAACCATTCACTAGTCCAGGACAATGATGTGTTTCTTCCTATCATCCACCTGGTTCTTGTTCTCCTCCTTTTGGGAGACTGTGCGAGTCTTCCTTATGTGGGATGGCACACCATTTCCATCGCTTGGTGTGATGTCCATGTGGTGGACATAGCACAAAAAGAGGTGAAATTGAGCAACCAACCACTCCATCTTGGAGTTCGAATCCTTCTCGACCTCAATTAAGAGTTTGGTGATCGTTTCCAAGCTACTAAGGTGACTCAGGATTTCATCCAACATTTTCTTATGAACCGAGTTATCCTCCTGTCTGGCTTCTTCCATTTCTGAACTCACCTTATTGATCAACATATTTGTTGTCCACACCATCTCCATTGTCTTATGGTAGAGGGTTTCCCTCAGTTGTATTCCCCCCCGATCAGTTACCGAGTCCGCTTCCTGTGTCAGTGCATCCCAAGATTTTCCTTTCCTCTTTTCTTTGATTTCCTTTTCCCAGCAGGTGATGAGTGTTTTTCCTTTCGATGCAACTAGAGTTTGGAAGGTGCCCTCCGCTTCTTTTGCCGCATGCTCCATTCTTGACACCCATCGTGGACTATTCGATACTTCCTTTTCCAAGTGATTCCTCTTCCTTTGCATGCGCTTCATTCTCACCATCATGTTTAGTCTGTCATAGCTCCTTTGCCGGTTACTTAGTCTATACCACACTACACAAGGATTCCTCCTTTCCCTGCCCTTGTGTCTATGGTAGCCCTTGTAATTGTGCTCCCTCTGTTTTGCGGTTATTCTCTTTGTCTTTCCTTTTATTGATGTTCTCCAGCTATGATCTTGTCCTACGAATCATCATTTGTCTATAGTGGTGATCCCTCCCATCCTTTTTCCCAGTGGCATCTCGTATGATCATGATGATTTGTCCTTTATCCCTTGACGGATTATATTCATGGCTTAGCGCCATTTTGCACTATTCAACAACTTGATCAGTGGATTCAAATCGATCAGAATGAGGGTTGGTGTGATACCTTTGAAGTGATCATTTTACACATGCCCCTACACCATCGTGCTCTCCTTTTCCATGACCAGTCTCAAAAAAATTCCAACAATGTCTAATGTTTGATTTTTTATGAATACATCATAACCAATAGAATGATCGTGGAGATTTGAACTTGCCCACACACCCATTAGACCATATCTAATGTCGATCGAATCTGATTTCGCATTTTTTCAATGAATCATAAAATTTATCAAAATAATGTTGTACATAATTTGTGTCGTGTACTCGATCATCACTTATATAAAAGTGATATTCTTTAATAACATGTCGATTTTTGTTGGTGCTTTATATGTTATCAAGACTTTGTTGAGAATGTCTATATAGAATGTGGACAAATATCGTGACTTGATCAAAATGATAATATTCACTTTGTATTTCTTCTTGTGCAACGAATGTGTAATTCTCTGCAAAATCAACTACAGACAAAATTTTCTCCGGTGGAAACACTTCACGAGATTGTTTGAATTTTAGGTCTTTCCATCAAGCTCTATGTGAATGCTTGGTGTAATTATAAATTTCTTCCTCAAACTTCCTCCAAACATCTATCACACAGATTTTATCTACTTTCAAATCGATCCCTTTGGAAATAAAATTTGAAGAAAGTGGAGTCGTGTTGTTGATATATTCATATCTCTGCCAATTGATTGTTATATTAGAAAATGATTGATCATTCATATCAATAGGATACTTTGAGTAAAACAAACTTAGATTTCCAAAACGATCACATTTCTTTCCACCAACACATTTTTTTTTGCAAAATAATTCATCAACTTCTCTTTCACGTAGAATTTCAGATATAAAAGCATGAAATGTGGAAGGAGCACGTGAACTTGGCCATAAAGTTTTACCAAAATCAAGAAAAGTGTGATAATAAAACTCAAATTCCACATGATAACGACAACAATAAGTGTCATGAACAATGATGGGTCTAACAAACCATGGCTTTTGTTGCACAAATGTATTAGTGGAAATTTTAGCTTCTTTGTGCGCTTCTTTGAACTTATTGAACAATTCTATTTATCTCGTTGGAAATATATTTTTTGGATGTTCTTCATATTGTTTTCGTGCTATTCTTTGTCGCAACACATCCATTGTATGTGTTAAAACATGAGATTCTGTCAACCAACAATTACGGGCCAATTCTTTAACATTTTATGCAAGTCTATCTTTGTAGGGTTGTTTAGAAATCACTGTCCAAAAGGTGAGTTCATCATTTTCATCTATTTTCAATCGAAATTTTCTATGTTTGTACAATGTTTTTCTTGACGTTCCCATCATTTTTTCCATGTGTCATGTCAAACAATATTTTATGTTGCTAGATGAAACAACAGTTGTTTGTACCACTCTACGTGCACCACTAACATCTTTTTTTCGATATTTTCAAAAATATTTTAATACACTAGTTATATTGTCAAAGATATTATGTTTACCTTTGTATCTTTTGTCAACTTTTGAATACCCAATAATGATGTAGCTTCTTTTAACATTCTTGACTTTATTAGAAAAAGTAAAAGTTGAGCTTGTACTGTTACCAATTCATCTTTGAAAAAAGTATTATACATATTCTTAGTTCTATATATTATATAATGTTTAGTTTTTTTCTTCCCAAATTTGTTAGTATCAACATTTTCTAATATTTCATCATCAATGTTGATAGATTCTCCTCCATATTTCAATATAAATTTTATATTAAAAAGCAAAACCCGAACATAAATTCACTAAACAATATACAAGTGTTCATCTCGTATTATCTAAATTTATGTACATACCTATAGGTGATTCGTCTTCTGCTTCAATTTCAGTTTCAACATCTTATGCTTCAATTTCATTTTCAACGTCTTCGTTGACATTATGTGACAAATCTATTTATGTTTTTTGAAAAACATTAAATCGTAATTACAATCAATTATATTAAACAATATTTAAATTTGAAATGTATACATTTAATATGGACAATATGTGCATGGATACCTTGTTGGAATTCTTCTTGTTGAAAATCTTTATTTACATTATCATCGTTTATTTCTTCAATATTTGCATGTTCTTGTTTATTTCTCCAATAATTCTCTTTCCTTTATTCGATATGGTGAGTTTCATCTCGAGTGCGATAAAATTTTATTTTGCACAAACTTTTGTTTCCCATGACTTTTATAGTTATCTGTAAAAGATATGTTCAACAAAGACTTCATCTTGAAAAAATGCTCAACATTTATCTTTCAACATATAAATTGTTATTCGAATAAAAACTTGAATAAGCATCAATTACCTTATTCAACAAAAACCAAAAAGATGATTCGAAACTTTGTTTAGGTGCTCTATAAAACCATCAAATAAGTGATGAATTGTGTTAATTGTGTTCTACCGAAAGCATATTTATACGATTTGGCGCGAAATGAAACGATATGACATGTCTTCTCATTTTTTTCGACCAACGGAATTTGCTCAACCACCTTTCAGTCAAAACAAGGTTTTTTCGGCTGAAAGCCTTGGAAACCATTTAGTTTTGACGATTTCCATTAGAATTTAGTGTTTCGGCTGAAAGATTCTTTCAGCCAAAAAATAGAAATTGGGACTATATTCAGAAACAAATTTCCCCAAGCTTACCTAAACTTTGGAGGTTGCGGACTCCTGCAAATACTCAAAATTTGGTTTTGAAAATGACACGAGTATTTGCAAAATTGAATCTACTTTCAATTCCTATAATTTGTTTTCATTTTCATTATTTTTATCTAATTTTATTTAATTTTTTTAAAAAATCACTTCTTAATATTTTCAACAGACATTATGATTCAGTGAAATGAAATATCCGTAACTCTAAAAATACACAGTGAAAAATTTAGAAAAAATTATATTCATAATCCTTAAATTGTTCTTTTCAAAAGTGTATTTTTGTATTTTACTTTTAAGTAAAAATTAAGATAAATACAAGGTGGAGGAAAACATGTGTTTAAAACCTGCAACGTTTTTAACTTGGTCAACCTAAAAAAAATCCTAGAAATTATAATATTCATCTGTTAGATTAAAAATTATAGTCATAATAAAATAGAGTCTTTGTAGATTGTTGCAGTATATTTCGTTTGTTAAAAATAAAAGTTTAATAATAGATACATTGTTGGGGGGGGAAATAACTCATTATCATTCATTTCATGTTTAAGAAACATACTGTTAAACAATTGTTAAATTGACATATCAAATCTTAATAAAAAAAATTGAAAAATAGTCATTGAAAAGATGACAAAATTCTTTACAAGTTTTGTTTTTACTGTAAAGTGAAATTATAAATAAAAAAAATACTTTGTATGTCGGAAGTTGAAGAACTTGTGAAAATAGAGTTTGTTTTCTCATAAAACAAGCAAAAGAGACACCCATCTTCATGATTTTACCCTGGTGGGAACCACTTCAAGACATGGCCAAAAAAGGATCAAGAGATAGGAATGAGGTGTTAACTTCTTAGACACAAGAAGTGTTAATGACCATTTTGGTCTTCATTGCTTAGCTGACAAAGCATTTCCAGACTTCCCCTCAATTTTCAGTCCTTACGCAAAATCTTGCGCACTCTTGCTCAGATGCTACCATACATATGAAAATTGGCCAATCTAGTACGACCCTAGATGAATCGATGATATCATCAATTTTTTCTCCATTTAAGAATGTTTTATTTATTATGATGAGTAATTGCTTTAAAATTTCATTAATCTAGTAGGACCCTAGATGGCTCGATGATATCTTCAAATTTTTCTCCATTCAATAATATTTTATTTATTATGATGAATCTTTCCTAAACAATAATAGTAATTGGTCAATTTTGAAGTTGCAAAAGTTACAACCTCTAAGATAGACACAAATTCATTCAACGAGGATGATATGGTACTTGATAAAGTTGTTGAGACTCTTGAATTATCATAAATTTGAACCCCATTTCTCACTTGTCATATACTATTTTGCATTCATATATTTTGAACCCTTATATTACCCATTATTTTAATATACATCTCCTTACTTCATTACCCTATGCCTCACTTTATTACCATAATTTTTGTTTAATAAAAATAGAGTAAGTCAATTATCTAAAATTTATAAACCAACCATACTACTTCTTTACATGATCCACTTTTCAAAAATATATTCCATACCTCTTTTCAATATTTTAATTATCTTATAAAGATTATACCACATTTTATTTTTTTAAGATTATCACTTTGGCATTATCTCCATCACATGTCATAAGCAAAAACAATATATTGCCTCAATATTTTAATTATCTTATAAAGATTATACCACTTTTTTTTTTTAAGATTATCTCTTTGGCATTATCTCCATCCCATGCCATAAGAAAAAACAATATATCGCCTCAATATTTTAATTATCCTATAAAGATTATACCACTTTTTTTTTTTTTAAGATTATCACTTTGGCATTATCTCCATCCCATTCCATAAGCAAAAAGAATATATCGCTCATGAAGAATGGATTAGTGTATGTGTATGGATCTAAACGAATCACTATTATTATGATGAAATTAAGTCATTGTTCACTTGCAAGGGAAGGTTTCACTATTATTATGATGAAATTAAGTCATTGCTCGCTTGCAAGGGAAGGGATTCTTAAAAGGCAGAACCCTTTATTTAAAATAAAGTCCATTCACATAACCTTATTAGTCCCTGCCATAGGCATAGAGGGACTATAGCAATCGATAAATCGTTGATTGCATATTACTTTGTCATTTGACTCGAAATATTTGCACAATACCTATAGTTGGAGCTATGGAAATAAAAGCATATATTTTTGTATAATAAAAAGTAACATATATGTACTGATCTAATTGGATAAGAGATTGGAGGTCTTATTGCCGGCTTCACTATTCCCAATGTACTATATGGAAACATATCCAAAGTTTATCTTGTAGTCAGTATGTTTTAATCCTATATTTTTCTTGTATCTTGCTTCAAGGTTGATTAATGCTAGCATTAATTCGAATGTTTGTATTATTATTTTCTGCTACTCGAATATATCCGCAAGTTTTTATATGTAATAAGCATATTGAAAAGTTTTGATATCCAAGATTTGTAGTGATTGAGAATTCCAAAGTCTATAGCATCTTTGGTGGATGTGTATTTCTTGAAATGTATTGAAACTTATTCCGAGATGCGTCAATAGGACCGACTGCATAAATGTTCACATGACGCGACGTTTTTCAACACCCCTGCCAGCTTAAATGTTTGCATTTCATGAGGTGCTTAGAAAGCCTGAGAGTCTTAAATGTTTATGTAAATACGGTTCTCAGAGTACATTTTTCCTAGAAATTTTCTATAAAGTTACAGTGAATTTGCACTTAATGTTGAACACACCTACCACACTTAGAGGGGGGGTGAATGAGTGTGGGGCTCTTTTTCCCAAAACTTCCCTCTTGCACAAAAACTCATCAATTAGCATTCAACATTTATTCATTACCCATTGTTTTCATTTATAACTAGTTAGATGAGAGCACATATCAGCAACATATATCAGCAATATATCATCAACAATTCATCACCACAATGAACACAAAGAACACGAGATGTATGTACAATTTTCTTTTTATTACGGACTACAATCCTTGGGGTTTATCAGCAACAACTGAATAGAGTACAACTCTACAAGAGCACCAGCTCTATATGCAAGACTCATATTGCATTCTTAGCATCAATTGAGATGAGGCAACAATCCTCAACAGATACCAATCTGTACCATAAATAAGAGCATCAACCATGCACCAAATTGTGCCAAACAACCTGTAATCAACCTGTACCATAAAAAACTGCATCCAACCATGTACCAAGTATATACCAATCATATTTCAAATACTCATCAATAATGACTCATCAATATGTACCAACATCATCAACTATACACCTCATGTATGTGCCAACTCATCAGCTGCTTGTCTCAACCATGACTAGTTTTGGATTAGTCAACAACCCTAACTTAAAATAATCATGACTTTTTACCTATATTGAATAAAGATATGAAACTGATATAAAATTTTCTTCAGTGTGTTTTATGCCATTCCTCCAAGTGGCACTACTTGGAACCTCTCAGAAAAGGAGTTATAGCAAAAATGGCATACCTTGCTGAATTCTAGCTTATTCTAGAGAGAGGCCTTGTAGAGTGTTCCCTGCACAAAATATTTGATGAATAGATCTAAAAATATTACAAAGAATACTAAAGACTTTAATCTAACCAACACAATTGGTCTCACAAAATTTGGATCTGTTATGAAAAAGTTATGACGTTTTTACCCGAAACACCTGATTTTGACTAGTTTCAAGACTAGCCACAAACCCTATTTTCCATGGAGTGTAACTCCCAAAATACGACGACCCACAAGCTAAGTTTTTAACCACAGATACTTGGATATGTTGTCTCACTTTCATAGTAATTTCAAGATATGAATCATTATATAAAAAAAGTTATACTGAAAATGGTGAGATGATGTGAAAATAACATAACTTAGAAAACACCATCAAAAGAATTTATCCTTCCTTTCATTTCGGCCTTCTTTTCTTCACTTTCCTCAGAATTTCGGATTAGATATCCTTGGTTACCTTAGTCACTTATATATCTTCAATATCCTCAAGTGTTCCACAAAAACAATGCTCAAGAAGCTCTCCATCAATACTCCAAAATATATTCCCACAAGAAGCTCTCCATTGATCCACAAAAACGATGATCTACAAGAGACCATTGCTATCTTATTTATACTTTCATCCTTTAGGTCACTTAGCCC
>ML776848.1:151834-168507 GCA_009831015.1 Picea engelmannii | reverse complement strand
TATACATACCAATGTTTGGAGGTGGACAATCTTGTTGTAACTGAATTTCATGTTGGATTCCTCTTTTTGGAGGCAACCCCTTAGGTTATTTAAACATGTCATCATACTGATTAACAACTTCAAATAAATTGGATTTTAACTTTGCATCACAACCTTGAAATGCTTCGTTCTCAACAACGTTTTTAGGTTTGATCATTAAGAGAACAAAATTCTTACTAGCATTAACTAACCTCTTCATTTGTCCCGCATTTATGATTGATAAATTCATCTTCTTAGTGTGAGATCTAACAATGTACTCAACCCCATCTTTAAACAAATGATACTTATTCTCCTGACGATAGAAAATAGCTTTCCTATCATACAAATATGGGCTTCCCAACACAATACCACATATATCCAACGGAATCACATCAAGCTCTACCTCATCAATGAAATTTGCAGTTATAGAAAACGTAAGTTTACGCTTCCTGGTTACTTGTAACTTAGCATTATCACATATCAAACCAAGAGGGTATGGCTTAGGATGTGGACTTGTTTCCAACTTAAGTTTCTTAACAGTCTCTTTAGAAATAAGGTTTGCTTGAGATCCATAATCAAATAACGTGTCTATCTTAGTATGGTCTGAAATAACCCTTATATGAAAAAGTTCAATTCTTGTTTTCTCTTGTTGAGTTACATTGACATTAGCATTACTTGAAGAGCTAGTACTTGCAATAGAACCATTACCTTGGTAACCCATGGCTCTGATCTTCGTTTCATCACCCGAATCCGAACCTAAGTCCTGTTGAATAGTTGCAACAGTCTTTTACTTCCCTTTGTTATTGTTGCCAAACTTTTTGGGTCTTCTTTCAGGATGAAGCTTCCAAAAATGGTCTTCATCATGGCCATCTTTTGAACAATGTTTACATGTGAACTTTTCTCCCTCTTTCTTCACAGCAGAATTCTTCCTGCCATTTCCCTTGAACCTTTTCTTTCCCTTGTCTCCATGGCCGAATGTATTCTTGTTACCCTCATGAGTATCGTTCCTTCCTCTTCCTTCCAAATGAGTAGCCTGTACACAAACTTTATCTAGATTCGAAGGATTAAACATGAGTATAGTATGTCTCAAATAACTATGTAACGCTCCAATATATTTGAGCAAAGTTTCCTGAGAAGACAAATCAACTCCCAAAACCAAATCTCTTCTGCTAAATTCCTGAGTAAAGCTTTGTACATTCTGTCCTTTAGCTTGTCTAAAATTCTACCATTCCATAGTTGCCTTTTGTTTATATGAAAATCGATAAAATTATTTTTTAATTGCGATAATGAAATCATTCCAAGAAAGAAAAATTTTACCATGCTTTTTCATTTCCTCCTGAGTCTTGGATTCCCACCTTATAAGTGCTGCACTATCCAATCTTAACGAAGCAAGATTAATTTTGGTTTCATCATTTTGAATTTTTTGTATTCTACAATATACTTCAATTTGACGTATCCAATTATCTAACTTCTCAGCATTAACTTCTCCATTGTATATTGGCAATTCAAATTTTATATCAAGATTTAATGAAGGAATTTGCGAAGGAGTTTTACCATGCCCCTTTGGAGAATTCGGAAGAGGTCTCGAACTGGTAGAAGAAGAAGAAGAATATGATGATGGAGGAGAGGGTGGTGGAGAAGCACCATTCCCTCCATTTTCATCTGGAGTTTTGTCACCACTGCCTTCCTTATGCATTGAAGGGTTGGAGCCTTCACCTTGCGACAATATGTTCCTTTCCATCAATATCTTCATCATCTCTCTCATCTCCATGACAGCCTTTTTGATATCTTCATCTTCGGTAGGAACACGTTCATGACTTTTTGCATGAGCCATGCTTGGTGAATGTCTCTCTGAAACTTGCGGTGAATGAATATGATTCCTCCTTGTCGGATGAGAACTTGGCTCCACAAGTTGACCTTCTCCTCTTGTGAGTTTCAACCTTGTCAGCATCAGAAACAGAACTTACAAACAATCAAGTCTTCAAAAACCAGTGCTCTGATACCAACCTGATCTAAAATTGAAGAAGACTTGAAATACTTGAAATTATTTACAATGTAAATGTTATGTGTTTAAATAAAATGAATCAGTTTGAAACACATATATTAAGGAATTACTTATGAAAAATACACATAGACAGTATCATAATCAATGAACATAAGCACATAAACACAACAATTTGATAAAGGAGTTCACCCCTCTGTTGGGCTACATCTCTTGGTCCAACTTCCAATGGATCATTGTTATTAATTGCTCAAAGTTCTCAAAAAATGTCTTACAATGCTCAAAATGAAAAACTAACTGCTCCAATGGCTTCAGAGCGTCCAAAAACCCCTCTCTGGGCTCTTTCGACACCTCAATCGGTCGAAAAATGAAGAAGTTAGGCCTCCTGGAAGTCTCCCTTTTCAAGCTTGTTGTCTCTGCATCTAAAAATTTCACCCTTGTTGTTTGAACCTGGCTCACATGCAAATTTAAGTGTGAAAACCCAGCACCAGGTGCAACTACACCAATGGTACAAACTGTAGGATGATTAAAGGCACGCTAGCCCCTAACCCCCTAGCACCTGGGCGTATGGGTCATGTGACCGCGCACATTGGCAAAAGTGTTTAATGGCTACAATGGGCTTAACCTCCCCCGTGCTTCAGTTAGGGTCACATGGAAATAAAACAAAGGACCACAGGATATGTTAAACCCCGCATGCCAACCATTACAACCGTGCACATTATACCATGGTTATATGTAATGTAATAAGACCACGGGTTGGGGCTAAGCCCCAGCCCGACCCCCTTTCCGTTTTAAACAATAAACAAATTTAAATATTGTTGAAACCATATAATAAACAAGATCCAATTGATGGCTCGTTGGTAGGGCGGCCATTGTTAAACCTTACATCGGTGGGGGAGGTCTAGGGGTCAAACCCCATGGACTCCATTACATTTTATTAACATACAACCAACCAATTCCGGGGTGCCACGTGGCAGCCCATGATTGGGCCACGTGGCACCCAATCATTGACCAACAAAATGCCACATGTCAACACATCATTCACCTTCAACAACCAACTAGATTATGCCACATCATCAGATGCCATGTCATCGTACGGTCTGTACGGCCCTGCCACGTTAGCTTGTATGGACTGTATGGACTATATAGTCAGCATCATTTTTTTTTAGCTGTTTGACTTGACGAAAAGATCGCTATATCTCTCACTCTCGATGTCCGTTTGAGACTAAATGAGTTGCGTTGGGTTCGTAACGATGAGGCCTACACTCTCATCCGGTTTGAAGCGATTCCGAGCACGTTGAATTTTTGAGCAAAATTTGATCCCTTGATCACTAAGCTAGTGCATGTCCATTGTGTTTGCACTACATTAATGAATTTAAATAAATAGAATGGCTGGAGAGGACGAAGGACTCTTTGGCGGGTAAATAGACCTGTTTCTTTTTGTTTTACATGTTTGTTTTCAAACTAACTTGCCTTCCTGTCGATTTCATCTTCCACGTTGCTACCTTGGAAAAAATAGGTTGCTTGGATAGGGAGATGAATTCTTCTATGCAGTAGCATAGGGTTCTATGGTAAAATCATCTAAAAGGTATACTAAGTGTGCTGGCAAATTAAAGATACAAACCGGGTGCAGGCATATAATATAGAATGCATATATTTGCTTAGTCCTGATGTCCATCTACAAATGCTTGCATCAGAAAAAGTTGGACTAGTAAGACGACCATGAGCAGTCAATCATCCCAGACATTGGTGGACCAACAAGGCCAAAGGTAAAGATTCATGTTCTCTTCTCTTACTATGCTTACTAGAAAAATTTCCCAGGTTATATATTCATCTATGGCATGGAGAATATGTTGATGCCATCTACAGTACATGGTTTGTGTGTCGCACGAAGTATCAACAAGTACGAATGAGATGCCAAACCTGCTGCATGTTCTACAGACTAAGAGGTGTCATTGTGAAACTCTGGCTCCATAGTTCATGAAATGTATGCATGTACTTGTAGCACACTACCTTTCACTTTATTTTTCCTGTTCCAAAAATGTCTTCAGGTCTAGAGTTATTACATCCAAAGTAATGTCAATAGAGGCCTTGAACAACCACCAAACTGGACAGGTGTTCATCAGGGACATAATGGTTGTCTACACCACCTACTTGGACAAGGAAAACAAAATTAGACCCATTATGCGTGCTGATATGATAGACAATGATGCCATGATGACAGTCACACTGACTGTTCCTCCACAACTTGCCCAGAAACATGTAGAAAGGATATTACGGTGTAATGGGATATCCATTACAAATTTTAATATATTGTCGAAAACAGTATATGACCGTGGTGATTGCGATCGAATTATTTGGGTCAACAAAACAAGCATTGTGGAAAAAATTCCTCCTATTTGTTCAGAATACCTCTTCCTCCTGGACTCGACTATTAGGCAACTTGTAGAGAGCACTGATATTTACCCAATGGGAACGATTGGGGCTACTGTCACACTAGCCAGGAAATTTGGGTCGCACCACATTCTCCATATAAAGTATGGAGAGTCGGACAACGAGAAGGCAATGGTACGACTTTTCATATCCAATTTTGTTGGTTACTTTCACCTCTGCATGTATGTCGAATAAGTTACACAAATATTGCACTGTTTCATGTTGCAGCTGCAATTGTTCGATACGTATTCAGATTTGTTTTTGTCAATAGAACAACAATTCCATAGAGGGCAGATTCCACTTATGTTGTTCAAAAATATAACAAAAAAGAAGGATCTAGAGAAACGATCTTTCGGAAAACCCAGTCAACGTTTGTAACAGAGTTGCGAGAAGATACAGTAAAGGATCTAGAGAAGCTAGCTATCTCTACAATTGTTGTGTGTATACATTTACAAAATCATCCTCGCTTTGCTTATAGAAATAGATTTCAACAATTTTATGCAACTATTAATTTTATTATTTTTTTTTATTTTAAGGGGAGGGTGGGATGTAGTTGTGTATTATATTGTTCAATGTATTAATTCCTTTTCTCGCATTCCCAGGTTGAAGGTATTTTAGTTGCAGCCAATGTGTACTCGACCCCCTTTAAGCATCTTTGTGCAAAATGCCATTTCACTGCCTCTGCCTTTGCTTTGATAATTGATGATATGATTGATTGTCTACGATGCGGTGAAAAATATCCATATATTTATGGACATTTCCTCAATTGTGTTATTCGAACCGTGGGCAACACAACCATGCACTATATGATCAGGTAACCGTTGTTACAAAATGTGCTTCCTGAGTTGGCAGAGTTGTCGTATGAAACATATCTATAGAAAAAGGAAAGCAGTTTCTACATGCTGTGGCAGCTTTAGATACAAAGAAAAAACACCTTAAATGAGGACAATGCAATTTTGCATATCGAATGAAAAGGGGAAATTTTTTTACATGAAACTTTGAGAGGAAACGAAAGTACCTCATGTCTCTCTGAAATATTTGTTCAACATCCAGATGAAAGTTCGTTTCAACAGAAAAAAAATGCGATGACGTCTTTTCCTTGAATATCAAATTGTTTGGTGCAAAGGTCGATGGGTTCTGCTCTATGGAACCTTCTCGAAAATTGCTTGTGGACTATTTAAAGTATGGTTGGTTCTTGGTTATCTGCTTTGTTTGTCAATTTGTATACCCTGTAACTCCAGATGTTCCTTGGAGGACACCGAATAGTATAATTGTTTTTCTTTAGCCAGTTGGGACACAGATCCGCCTGGTAATTTCTATGGCATTGTGACGCAATTGTACTGACACTTTCTTTAGCAAATTTCCTTCATCGATGAACTTGGTCAGACTATTGTTCTGAAATAATTTGAAATCAATGAATATATAGTGTCCGAACTACGATTGTCCTCACATACAAACAAGAGGCTCTTAAAATACAAATTGGTCGTTGTTTTTGCATTTTTGCTTATTCGATGAAGTTAGTCAAATTAATATCCTAGAATAATTTGAAATCAACAAATATTTAGTGTGAGAAATCCAATTGTGCTATCATATGAACAACAATCCCTTAAAATTCAAATTGGTCCTTGTTATGCTTGCGGTTATAGAATTAAAAAAAAAAAAATCTTTTCTTTCCTTGATTCGTTTAAGAATAAGTGATTTAACATCCTTTAATAATTTAATGCACTAGCTCTCAAGTCCATCTGTCAATATGTATATGGCGGATCTCCAAACGCTATTCAGAGGACAAGGAAGAATGAAATTGCAATGTTTTTCTAGGCAACCCACATGTTCCTTTGTCAATTTGTATATCGCGGAGTTGTGGGTAGCTTTTGTACAACACGGAATAATAAAGTCCCAATTTTTCACCCCGCGAGACCGAACAAAAGAGGCCCATTTTTTAGCCCGCTAGCCCCACAGCCCTCGATAAAAATAAATCATTAAATATGAAATACATACAGAATTGTTACGGGACAATAAAAGTGCAATGTTCAGCGAACCAACCCAATTCCTCTTGTCAATTTGTATATGGCGAAAGTATGGATGTTATTTTTGGTAGAGGGAACAATGGAGACTCTATTTTCAGCTCGCCCGACCGCAAACTTGCCATCCAAAAATTGCCTAAAAGTGAAATGTTCAGGCAACCAGCTCGAGTCCTCCTCGAAATTTGTATATCGCAGAAGCCTGGGTGGTATATGTAGGAGAGGGAACAATAGAGACTCTATTTTCAACCCACCAGGCCGCCAACCCACGATCAAAAAACTTCCCAAGTATGGAATGAGGAATCCGCATATGTTGTATAAAATCTCATTCCATAGTTAATATAGAGACTATGTCCACAAGTTTTCTTGTCAATTTGTATGTCGTGGAAGTGAAGATGTTATTTGTAGAACACGAAACAATAGATACTTAATTTTAATTCTTCCAGGTCAAGAATTCGCGATCCAAAAAGTGCTTGTGCATGAAATGAGGGATCTGCATATGTTTTAGAACAATCTGTTTGTATAGCAGGGAACAATAGAGGCCTAATTTCAAACATGCCAACCCCAGAGCCCCTGATAGAAAAAAATTTATAATTATGAAATTGATACGGAATCGCTACGGGGTAGTAAAATTCCAATGTTCAACGAAGCAACCTGAGTCCACTTGTGAGTATGAGGTTTCTAAATACTTAATTTTTGGCCCACCTGGCCGCGAACCCGTGATCCAAAAAATTCCCATCTATGGAATGAGGGATCTACATATGTTCTAGAACAATACAAATGCACTGTAAATCCAAGCAGCCACCGCTCCTCCTGTCAATTTGTATGTCATGGAAATGTGGGTGTTATTTGTAGGAGACAGAACAATAGACAGTATTTTGTGTCAGCCAGGCCACAAAACCATGATCCAAACACTACCTAAGTATGGAATGAGGAATCTGCATATGTTGTATAAAATCTCATTCCATAATTTATATAGAGGCTATATCCACAAGCCGACATGTAAATTTGTATATCGCAAAAGTGTAGGTGCTATTTGTAGAACACAGAAAAATAGATACTTAATTTTCATCCCGTCAACCTGCAATCCAAAAAGTGCTCAAGTATGGAATGAGGACTCCGCATATGTTCTACAACAATACAAATGAAAAGTCCAACCAAGAAACCCATAGGTACACATATGTTGTATAACAATGTATTTGTACAGCGTGCAATAATAGATGCTCAATTTCCAACCTGCCAGCCCCAAAGCCCCCGATAAAAAAAATTCGCTAACTATGAAATTGATACAGGATCGTAACGACACAATAAAAGTCCAATGTTCAGCGAAGCAACACGAGTATACCTGTCAATTAGTATGCAATTAGTGATTCAAATATGATGTATAAAATCTCATTTCATACTTTATATACAGACTTTGCTTGTAGGTTCGTATGTCAATCTGTATATCGTGGAAGTGTGGGTGCTATTTGTAGGATACAGAACAATAGATACTTAATTTTGAGCCTGCTAGGTTGCAAACCCGCAATCCAAAAATTACCCAAGTATGGAATGAGGGATCCACATATCTTCTAGAACAATACAAATGCAATGTTCATCCAAGTAGTCCATAGTGACTCGTGTCAATTTATATGTCGCGGATAGCTCCAGAGCCCCCGATCAAAAAAAATCGCTAACTATGAAATTGATATGGGATCGCAACGAGACAATAAAACTCCAATGTTCAGTGAAGCAACCCAAGTCCACCTATCAATTTGTATATCGTTGAAGTCTGGATGCTATTTGTAGGTGACGAAACAATAGACTATTTTCGGTGTGCCAGGCCGCCAATGCGTGCTCCAAAAACTGCCTAAGTATGCAATTAGTGATCCACATATGCTGTGTAAAAGATCATTCCATATTTTATATATAGATTATTTCCACAAGTCCGCCTGTCAGTTTGTATATCATGGAAGTTTGAGTGTTATTTGTAGGATACGAAACAATAGATACTTAATTTTCAACCCTCCCGCCCGCAAACCCACGATCCAAAAAAGTTCCCAAGTATGGAATGAGGGATGTGCATATGTTCTAGAACAAAACAAATGCAATTTTCAGCCAAGAATTCTGTGGCGACTCGTGTCAATTTGTATGTCGCAAAAATCTCAGTGCTATTTGTAGGATAGGGAACAGTAGAGACTCATTTTTTGACCCGCCATACTGCAAAACTGCAATCAAGAAACTACCTAAATATGGAAAGAAGGATCCACATATGCTCTATAAAATCTGATGTCAATACTTTATATAGAGTCTCATCTCCGCAACTCCTGCAATCAATTTGTATATCGTAGAAATCTGGGTGCTATTTGTAGGAGACAAAATGATAGAGACTCTATTTTAAGCCTGCCAGGCCGTGAATCCAGGATCCAAAAACTGCGTAAGTATGGAATGTGGAATCCACATATGCTGTATAAAATCTCATTCCATACTTTATATAGAGACTATGTCCAGATGCCCGCTTGTAAATTTGTATATCACGGAAGTGTAGGTGCTATTTGTAGAACATAGAACAATAGATAATTAATTTTCAGCCTACCAAGCTGCGAACCCGTGACCCAAAAAGTTCCCAAGTATGGAATAGGGAATCCGAATATGTTCTAGAACAATAAAAATACAATGTTCAGCCAAGCAACTTGTAGGTCCTTCTGCCAATTTGTATATCGTGAAAATGTGGTTGCTATTTGTAGTACAGGGAATGAAGAATCTTCATATGTTCTAGAATAGTACAAATGCAATGTTCAACCAAGAAACCTTTAGGTCGTTCTATCAATTTGTATATCACGGAAATCTTCATGCTATTCGTAGGACATGGAACAATCTTCAGTATTTTTTCAGCCCGCCAGGCTGTGAACCCGTGATAAAAAAAGTGTTGAAGTATGGAATAACCTATCCGCATATTATGTATAAAATATCATGTCTATACTTTATATAGAAACTCATCCCCGCAACTCTTGCTGTCAATTTGTATATTGCGAAATTGTAGGTGCTATTTGTAGGGCACAGAATAAAAGATACTCAATGTTCAGCCCGCCAGGGCGAGAACGTGCGAAACAAAAGTTCCCAAGTATGGAATCACGGACTCAGATATTTTCTATACAATCTGACGTCCATACTTTATAAAAGTACATGTTTAACCAACCAACCTGCAATGTTGAACCAACCAACCCTCAACTCTGCCTATCATTTTGTATCTCGCGGATGTGTCGGTGCTATTTGTAGGACACAAAACAATAAAGGCTCAATTTTCAACCCGCCAAGCCAAGAACCCATCCGCCAGGCAAAGAACCATCGGGACTTCACGTCTCGTGGGTATATCTTCTTCCGTTTTTCTTTTGTAACCGGCCTGACTGCTTTTCATATGCAATAATTAAGATTTAATGCTAGTAGCCATCCAGTAGCAACCGTTACAGTTGTCATTAATGTCCAAAATTTCGAAGAAGATTTGTCATTAGTACGAATTAAACTAAGATTTGTGCACAAGCATGTTATCCTTTCCAACTATTCATTTCAAAGGCGACACAATATTTTTTTTTTGTCCTCTGATGGGTTGGTGCTTTTAAGAAATTTATGATTCTTAATGTCTTTTCATCGTCACCGCAACCTTCGCACTTTTTTCTAATTGTGCAATTAGTGAGCTGTGATGGTCACAACTCATTCTGCACAAACCCTGAAAATTGTCATTGATCAGTGAAAGGCTCGAGGAGATATTCCATTGATACGCATTAAACCATACTTTGCAGAGGCTTATATTATCCCTCCCCGATTTTCATTTCAAACATCTTCTCGAGAAAATGAAAATTCTTAATAACTTGTGGCAGCAGTTCTCTCCACACACAGAGTCAACACATTGGGGCATACTAGCCACATGTTCCACTATTCTAGGGCATATTATTACTATTCATCTCTCTTCGGCCACGAGAAAAAAATGAGGTGGTCCCTTGGTACATCAAGAGATATATTTCAAGCCAAAAAATTCGATGCCAACCTTGGCTACTCAAAGAGCCTGCCCACTTGCAGTCACACTTGTCACATAACTTTATGCCATGAATTCCAAGCCAGAAGAAGATGTTTTGATGGGCGATGATACGGCAATGGATGGTGGAAATGCAAAAAAAATTCCCACTCTTGGGCCCAAATTGAAATGAACCATAACGAATGGACCTTCCTGGCTTGGTGATCGCCGTTATGACAACACAAAAAGGAGTTTCAGAAAAAAAATGGACCGTGAATGCAACAACCACGTTGCACCGCCAAAGTACGAATTCCAGAGTTCCAAATTATTCCGTTCTGGGAGGAAGAGTTTGACTGTAAAGAAATCATATGTTGATGCTTCCAGAGATATATTTCAAGCCAAAAAAATATTGTTTAACATTTTCGGGTATCAGGTGCAAAACTTTCGCTACTGCAACACATTTTCCTACTAGTCATCTCCTTCTACCCAGAATGGGCTAATTTGGGCCTCTGTAATTGCACGTGAAAGTTGTACTACTGAATTTTTTTCGACTATGAAGAGCGGGTTTCAGCTAAGGGCTATTCCACTTGCCCTGCAACCATCTTCGTCTTCTTCCTTAGGAAAATCTTCTGAAAAATATCAATTTCAGCAGAGGATGATTAATCGAGGAGAAAACTCCAATGATCTTGCATACTACGGAACCCGTGCCTGTGTTTTTTGCAGATACCTTCAATGTTTTCAATCGAAGAACTGGATCCAATTTCTAAGCATAGATGTACAATACTCAGTACTTTTCTTATTTTTTTTAAATGGATTTTCTATTACGAAATTTTGGCCTTGGAATCTTCATCTCTGCCACTTTTCTGGGTTTCACACATGTTCTAATTGGCATACCTCAGTGCTCTCATACTTCTTCGATCTTCTGTTTACTAATACCAATGTAAAATGTTCCAGAAAAATCGTTCTTCATGTTTCTAGAGATGCAGTTATTAAGTTTTAATGCTAATTAGTACAAAATAAAGTTCACTACCTTAGTTGGTATGTTACAGTCATGGAATAATGTATCAAGAGCATAACTGCATGCGTACGTTGCAATAAAATGTAATCTTGAACAATGCATTTCCTAATAACTAGTAGATCATGATTTTGCAACAATGGGGCTTCTTTGAAACCAATTCCCACTTACAAAAAATGTCTTCCACCTTTCTATTTTACCAATTCATAGGTTTCCAACCACCACTTCCCCTTTCTTTAAATTGATCCTCTATTGTTCCCTGTCTCACAACTGCCACTCAGAGTTCTGCCATATCAAAATTCACAGGAGGACATCGCTGGCTACATCAACATTGCACCTCTACTTCAACAGGACCTGCAAACAACATTTGTATCTCTTCTATATACAAATTGACAGATATACAAATTTGCAATCATTCTTAGATCATGCCTTTTTCCATATTGCAGTCGACCTATCATGCCCTTTTCATGATCTCTTATGTTTTATACATTTTGCACTCAAAAATTCTGAAACATGAAATTTTACCTTTTTCCATATTACGGTCCAACTATCATGCTATTTTCCATGATGCACATTTTTTGCATTGAAAACCACTGCTTCCTCACATATTTACTGGAACTATTGTCAACCTGTTTTGAAGCCCATCTATCCGCTTTCCATACTTTGCCATTTGTTCAAATTTATTTAGGGAATCGTCCATTTGCCGGGTTGAAGAAATATTCAATTCATAGTCGTTGTTTCCTATGCCGACGTCCTTTTGGAACTAGCACTTGCCAATTATATATAAGATTTTATTTCTATGCATGCAATTAGAAATTTCCCTATTCCATACTTAACCAATTCTCCAAAATTTCGCAGATATACAAATCAGTCGCTAAACTCCCCTTTCATGATCTCTTCTTGACTATCCCCGTAACCCTTTTTTGAATCACGTCCAACCTCTTTTCATAACTTGCCATTCTTTCCTTGCTCTCTGTCGTCTCCGTCACCTTCACAGTTCTCTACAACAAAAGAAAATATAAAGTTTTTTTTATATATAAATATATCTTGTTTCTAAATATGCAATTACTGGCATTTAATTCTAACAGGACATCATGCAGAAACTATATATATTGTCATTGATAGGCGAAAGGGCTAAGGAAATCTCGTATTCATGCACATTAAACCAAAATTTGTAGGGAGATTGTATTGTCCCTTCCGAGTGTTCATTTCAAAATCATGAAATCCCTTTCACACCGCATAGCCTTCACACATTCACGAAACCTCCATTCCTTAATTTCTCTTTGTCGTACCCGCCACCTTCACATGTCTAAATATGCAATAAAAAAACTTTACTCATAATAGTTCATCATGCACCACCAATACCGATTTTCATTAATAAGCGAAAGGCTGGAGGAGCTTTCCCATTCATAAGCATTTAACCAAGATTTAACAAAATGTTACATTATTCATTGTGACTGTTCACTTAAACCATCATCTGTAGCAAAGCAACCTTCTCATAAACCTATGGCATCAGTTATGCACCAGTTCTATGGAGATACAGTGAATATCTTCAACCGTCACGACCAAAAATTCCACTGGTCCTAGGCATTTTCTTATTACTCAACCTCTGTCGCAGAGAACGAAGTAATTTGGACCTCCAGGGTTGCTCATGCAGGCTGTGTCCCTGAGGTTTTTTACCGTAAGGACGTGGTCTCTTGGTGTGTCGATAAATTTATGGTAGAGAAAAGACTTATTCCACTGCACGACCGTTGTTCTGTTTCTTTGTCACCTCATCTCTTCTGGAAGATGTTGAAATTTCCCAAGCCAACATTGACATTCAAAGGAGAAGTTTGCAAACAATTCCTAGCAAAGCATAATAACGAATTGGACCTCATGCCCCTTTTTCTGGAAAACCGGGATCTACTTCCTGAAGATATTACGAGCATGCAGGTTAGTTCATTTAAAAATCATTTTCACGAAATTGCATGTCTATTTACAAGAATAACGGGACGGGAATCCATAACTATTGTTTCCTACATGACTCTTTACATTTTGTATCTCATAGTCAAGGAACAAGCCATTTTTGATTGGGGAAGGACAATTTCTTATGAAATCTGTTCCCAATTTTCAAGCTACAAAAGGGGAAAGAAATTTTATATGTCATCCTATTTAGTTTTTGCAATAGCACATTCCTGTCGATTTTTGCAACTGTCTCTCTCAAAGAATCTCAACTACGATTTCCACCCAGTAATGTTCTGGTACCAGGCCTTGTGGAAGCACAATGATTCCCACTATTTTTATCAGGTTTTTAATGGCTTCCTGTCTGTTTTCAAACTTTTCTTGTTAGGAGAAAATGCTCCTCGCTTATCTAAACATGCAACTAATTTTTTGGACAAAAAGGGAACAATCCAACATTTGGATAATTACACTGTCATAAGAATTTTTGGCTTCACGGAACAACCTTCTCTCCTTCCATGTCACATTACGGACGTAATTTTTATTGCAGAAGTAGCACGTCAATACAACTACTCATTCCATTTGTTCCGAAGGAAGAAAAAAAATCAGTTGATTCCTATGGCTTGGAAAATAGGGGAGTTCGTGTTGAAAAACTTCAACAAATTTGACGATTTCACAGCACATTTTAGTATCTCTAACCTCGTATATGATGAACACATAAAATGATTTGACCCCTTTGATATTTTTAGACAACATTTACATTCACTTGGCCTCGACAATTGTTTTGTAAATAAACACCTGCCAAAAAACAAAGACAGTCACAGGCCTGCCTCTGATGCCAGCGACGTAGAGACAGTGCAAAGCTGCACCAAATTGTACATGCAATAGGGGAAATACCCCAGTGACAAGAGTGTTCAATCCGCAAATACCACTCCAAAAAGTATGACATCCTGTGGCATCGCTCGAATGGCCCATCACAACAACAAAGAAACACAAAATTATTCCAACCGAGGAGGAGATAATGACCCTCCTCACTCTAAAATTGATAGTTCTCACAAGCTTCCAGTGGAGAAGAAGAGAAAAAAAAATGTGGGGCAGGCAGAAGACCCGGTAATTCAGAGCGAGAACATGGAAATTGACATTGATCTGAATTCCATGTTCCCCTACTTTGATCAGCCCGAGGACACCATCCACCATAGCCATCCAATGGACATATCCGTTGCACAAAATTTTGACGAAGATGAATTCTTCGTGTTCCAGGGTGCTGTTTTTGATAGCCGAAACAAAAAAATGATATTTCAAAAAAAAAATGCTAAAAATATCAAGGAAAAATCTTTTTGAGAGGTTGACGTTGCCAACATGCATCCATCCCAAATCTGTCAACTTCACACCGCCACCAGAGAAGCACTTCATGACTCCATTGAACGCATGGAGACCCACAATGCCAGACTGAAGGATCGAGTCAAGGAATTGGAAGATGCTTTCTTTCCTATGCCATTTCTTGTAGATCCTTGGCAATAGCCATGCCTGGCACCCCTGCACCCAATGTAAAATCACCCTCCACCTTGCTCGCATCCTGTAAAGGATATGTGGAAAAAAATATCACAAAAATAATGGAACTTGTTACCGATGCCTAGAAAAGATCACAAACCATCGGTTCCCTTGGAACGAGGGCACATAGCTTGCTCGAGCTTTTGCAAGTCAAATTAAAAGATGAAGAAAATTTCTTCTTAAAAACAGTCATCCATTTTGGCAAGATTGTCAACAATATGACAGAAACAAAAAGAAGAGAAGAAGATCTTCCATCCAAAAACCGGATCGGCCAATTGAATGCATGTTCGAAAGAAAAAGTAAACAACCCGCGTCTCATTGTTCAGTCATGTGAACAAGTCATATTGAAGAAAGATAAATTATTCACAAAGCTATCAAATATAGACTTAGCTAAAAAAAAAAATGACTTCCAAGACCCCCTCTTAATCGCAAACTCCTTTCCCTTAACCATAGAAGAGTTCGATAAACAGGTTGCTATGTTGAAGACCTTCTCTCTAAAAAATTTTTACAACATCCTTCAATTTGATCAAACTCACGTCCATGACTAGCTAGTCAAATTTACAGTACAAAATGAGGAAATTCATCAAGCTCTCTCTAATCTCTCTATCGACTTCCAGGAATTAGAAAATGATCTTTTCAACATCAAGATTTGGAATGAGATCAATGTCCCTCCAATGAGAGCGTACATTGAAGAATGGGTCGAAAAACAATTGAAACAGGCCACCAACGAAAGACAACAGGGAGTTGCCAACATTCCAACAATTGTTGAGAACATCCTTGAAACCGCAGTCATCGTCAACATCAATGAAAGGGAAGTGGAAAGCAAATAGCCAAAGCACTCATATGTACCCTCATTGTAATTTTACTCATCCCATCTTTATTTGTTTCTCAACCCAGTTATTCATCTTTCTTAAATAAACATGTACACGCAAACACTTATAACTTTCCATTATTTTCTTTCCACAATCTTGTTTCTTGTAAATATTTCTCTAATGGTTCGTAGGAGCCCCAATCCTAGTCTACATCATTGAAATTTTGGTTTATATGTAACACACTTTGTTCTTTTTGTATATTTCAAAATTTGCATTGGTATGTAACAAACTTCTATTTTCTAAGAGATTTCAAATAAAAATGCATCTAAATTTTTATATCCTAAAGACTCTACTCTTATCTTTAAGCACTTTGTATAAAAAATGCATTTATTTTTTAATATGTTAGACTTTTATTCTTATCCTTCAGCAGTTCTTATGGCAAATGTTCACAAATACATTAAAATTTGTATATTTCTTATCTCCTACTAATTTTATGTCATCATATATTTTTAATGTCATTATATATTTTTATCTTTCACTAGTTCACATTGAAAATGCATTTAAATTTCCAAATTTAATCTTGCACTATGAACAAATTTTTCACTTTCTTATATGCTTTCAAAAAAAAAATGTTTGCTATATACTTTCCAAAAATTAGATGGTGCTTGGCCTGTCAACCATCATTTATTTTTGCCTCATCTTCCAAAATATGTACCTTGCACACAACATTTCCCTCATATACATTTTGTTCAATATGGAATCAATAAAAGCTGCTTATAGAAGAAAGGGAGCATATTATGAACGGTATTTTAATATAGTGAGACAATGTTGATGGAGTAATAGACATTATTAGAAAATATTCGAGCCAGTATATATACATCGTATTGTTCAC
>ML776848.1:131285-142535 GCA_009831015.1 Picea engelmannii | reverse complement strand
GTGGAAGGTCTGCATGCAGTTGGTGTACTTTAATTAAAATATAAGTACCAATCCTCTGTCCATTTACATGTTGTTTATTTGTATATGTTGTTATATTTATGGGTTTGCTGGTGAATACTGTATGTATGCTTTTACTGTTCTTTCTGCATTATGTTGTCTGATAATAGAATGTAAATCATCTGTAAAATTGTATGTGTTATTGTCGCTTCTCCGTTAATCTATGTATGAATAGAGTGTGTATGTCTGGTTGAAAATTTCATTATATATATATATATATGTGTATGTATGTATATTTGAGAATGATATTTTTTCTAGAGTAGCATGGCCCGACCTTGGTGGCCGAGGACCTTACATATTGGATATCAGAGAAGAAAGATGTTTACTCTATGACGTAGCCTAACCTGTGGGTGGTTGGGGACATTACAAATTGGTATCAGAGTGAAAAATATGTTTACAAAGTGATGTTGCACGACTTGTTGGTTGTTGGGGATGTTACAAATTGGTATCACAGCCCATGGTTTCAACACTGATCTTGAATGGGCCATGTTAGTGGTTACTGAAACAAAGGTTTCAGAGTGAATTGTTGTCAAAAGGGAAACAATTCAAAGTTCCAAGTGTTCCTGAGTGTGAGGAAGGCACCGTGTGAAAACTTGGACTATGTTCAGAAGCTCATGAGGTATAACGACTTATGGAATGGCAACATAGAAAGAAGAAACAACAACTGTAGGATCGAATCGGGAGAAGGAAGGCCCTTCACAATCATCAGATCTAGAAAAAGGTGCATGAGAGTTAACCTCCAAGGCCTTCAAACTTCGTGACTTCGGTGAAGTTTATGTGCGATAAAGAAAATAAGGGGTCGAAGTCTGAAGTTTCGAAGTCCTAGAGTGGATCTACACTGTAGATCTGAGAAGAATTTATTGACCATTGGATCGACCGAAGACAGATCAGATCCATTAGATCGATTCAAGAGTAGGAAGTAAGGCACAATGATGAGGAACAAATCCCAACTATTAGATCTATGCGCAAGTGATTGTGAGCCGTAGATCGCACAACAGTTCATAAGTTTGACACTTTGGGAAAAATGGAGTGTATTAGAGTGAAAAGTCCCAAAGTCCCAAAGTTTAGAGTTAATCCGAACCATTCATACAAAGGGATGCATGTTGGCAAATTATCTTGTTCGAGAGCTCAACATTTCAGGAGAAATTGAGTGTGCTAGAGTGAAAATTCCCAAAGTCCTTAAGTCCGGATTTAATCCAGACCATTCATGAAAAGGGACACATGTCAGTAGATTGCTTGTTCAGGAGTTCGACACTTCAGGCGAATTGGAGTGTGCTATAGTGAAAAATCCCGAAGTATGGATTTAATACAAACAGTTCATCAAAAGGGATGTGTGTCGACAGATTATCTGGTTCGAGAATTCACACTTCAGGAGAATTGGAGTGTGCTAGAGTGAAAACTCCCGAAGTCCTGAAGTCTGGAGTTCATCCAGACCATTCATAAAAGGAGACGTGTGTTAGAAGATTATATTTTTCATGTAAAATATTTCAAAGCCTAAAGTCCCGAAGTGGCATGGCCTACTGACAACATCCAAGTGACATGGACACATAGGATGCGTGAAGCGAGTCATGTACTTTCAAATATTGAAATTATAGTTAGAACATGACACATTTCACCCTTTTGACTGGACCACATGTCCACCTATATTATTTCACCATGTGGAACTCCTCTCGAGCATGGGTAGTGGGGCCCCTGATGGATACATAAAGCAATTAAAACTTTGTAAAATAATTTAACTAGAATGAGACCACAATAACTTGACCCCATTAGATGCATGGTGCCAGATCGTGAAGTCCATAGACTTGGTACTCCGGAGGAAAGGTGTTACAGATAGCATTGAGTATAGAACACCCGAAGGTCACAGTTAATCTCAATCATTGGTCATGGGGGATGCCTGGCATCAGATCCCAAGGTCTAGGGACTTGACACTGTGGAAGAATTGGTTCATGATGGAGTGGGAGGAAGAAGCCCTTAAAGTCCCACAGCGTCGAAGTGATGTGAAGTGAAGGCATCACTGGGTGTGACATGGAATTATTCATAGATTCGTGGTTCAAAATGCTTTTGGTGTGAATATGTGAAATCCTTCGAAGTCCAGGAACCCTAAACCTTCAAAGTCCCAGAGCCGTGAAGCCCCGAAGCCCAAAGGGCCATAGTTAATACTAACCATTCATCAGGAAATGACACTTGGAAAGAGATGTAGTAGTTCAGAGAGTTGGCACTCCAGAAGGATTGAGAGTATGGACAGTTTGGAACTCCCAAATTTCAGAGTTTTGTAGTAAATATCAACCGTTGGATGTTGGGAAGCGGAGGACTGTTGATCCACCCCAATTCGACACTCCGAGATATTTGTTGTGATGTTCTTTGGAAACTGCCAAATCCCGGAGTCCAAGAACTCCTATCCACCCTAGATCTTAACAAAGAATGTGGATCATAGATCCACCATCCTCCATGAATTCATTGGTTCAAGGTTCTGTGATTTTTGTGATGTGCAAAAAGGGAAACCTCCAAAGCTCTAGAGCCCCAAAGTATCAAGGCTCCGGATAAGTTCCCAACTATTATCACTTGGTCACAATTGTGGTCACATGCGAATTAAGGGATGAATAAAAAGGGGCTAGTGCCCGAAAGTTAATTGTAGAATAGAACAGGGATTAGAGATAGGGTCATGGGGATTCTTGATCGACTAAAGACCCATAGAAAATGAAGTCTAATATTATTTTATTGAATCATATTGTTTAAGCTATTCTAGAAAGTTATTAAGTCTAATAGCCTGACAAAAAATCAACTCAGTGCACATTTTGCAAAGTTAGAAATTGTCAGTTCTAGATAATATCGTTACATAGTGTAGAGAAATGGAGGTACACGATGCTTACTGTCCGAAGGATGAAGTTAGAGGAATGGATGTCCATTTGGGAGTTGAAGGAACGAACTCCAATGGGCATGGAAAAGAAATACATAAGGACATGAGAATGATTAACATCATTAAAAAAATTCAAAAAGATGTCCAAATTCACCAGGTAGATAGTGAAAGGCTTAAGAGAGCCAAGGATCAATATGAATACTTCAATATGAATTTAATGTGGAGCCTGGAACAAATTGAAAATAAGTTGGATAAGGAAAGTGGGTCCAACAAACTAGAGAGCCACATGTCCCCTAATGAGGAAAGATGATTAAGGACTGGTAACCGACATCACCAACACTCCCAAAGGCATTCCAAAATGAGAGCACACAACAGCTCAAGTCCATCCCCTGTCAGTAAGCATAGGAGGTATGGGGTGGATGAGCTGAAAGGCGAAATGAATAAGATCAAACCTCCTAATTTTTATGGAGAGAATGAGAAGGATGAAGATGCTGAGACATGTTTTCTAGGCATGAGGAAGTAATTCCAATTTCAAAACTATTCTTCTCATGTAGAGGGAAGAATTGAAATCTATTAGCTGAAAAGAAAGGCATCCATATGGTGGGATCAACTTGTGCAAGTACAACTCCTCAGGGATAATATGACAAGAAGATGAAAGAGTTATTTTAACTTAAATTGGGAACAATGAATATAGATGAATATGAAAGGATATTTCTAGAGGTGTTGAAGTATTTCCCTTTTATTAAGGAGGAGACAGTCAAGATTCAAAGGTATATGAGTGGGTTCCCATATTTTATCAGTGACAATATCCAATATGATGATCCCAAGACTCTGGAAGAAGCTATAAGGAACTAAAAATGCTTATATGATTAGCATAGGGGAAAACCTACTTTCCAAATATCTTGGGAAGACAAGAGGAAGTTTAAGAAGAAGTAGAGGCAGAAGGGAAACAAGCCACCATTTTTTAGAAATAGTCTTCAAGGACTGCTAGTTTTAGGAGAGCCTAGGATGGCTGAAGTAGGTAGACAAAAGCCAAGGCAGACACCTATGCAATGTGACCAGCATTTTGGGATTTCTGAGTTAGGGACTTCACGAGTACAAAGTCAAACATACACACACAAAAACTCTTGAAATTGCGAAAAAGGTAAGTGGGATCAACACTTCATAGTTTTCAAGGTTCGGGACTTCGCAAGTTCAAGTGCCCCAACATCTCATGTAACAAACCTCCGAAATGAGAAAAGAGAGAAGGTTGGACTAGTGCTTCAGGGTTTCAGGGTTCGAAACTTCATGAGTTCAAGTGACCCAAACCTCTTATGTAACAAAATTCTGAAATGCGAAAAGTGGAAAGGTTGGATTAGAAGATTGCAATATATTCTATTGAAAAACTAAGGTGATAAATAAGTCAAAACACAAAGGAAGAGTGTACTCTACTTCTACTGAAATTTTCACATTGTTTCAAAATTCCATGATCTTTTTCCTTTACTGGTGTTCTTGCTTTTGTTCTGTGAGATAGTAGGTGTAGAAGAATTCAATATCCGTCAGAATTCATAAATTCCAAACTTATGAGTTTTAAACGTATAGACTCTATAAAAGGGTACACCAGGGTAACCGTTTTCTGTCAGGTAATTTCCAAATTTTTCATAGACCTCAACTATGAAAAGGGGTAGACCAATATCAACAAAGAAATCATAAAATCCTGTGACAAGCGTCGGTCCTCATGAATGTTTAGCATCTGAAAAAAAAAAGGTTTCCAGATTTCTTTGACCTTCTGAATTTTTCATTCTATACACATCTAGTACTTGGTTGCATGTTGTTAGTGCATGCGAGAAATTCATATAAAACAGTGAAAGACGTATATGTAGGTAATTATATGAGTATCCCCGTGATCCTTAAAGTTCTTGCTATTCCATATTTCTCTTCAATTCTTAAAGTAAGAAACAAGAAGTCTCTTTAAGGGGCAAGATTGTTCGAAAGTTTAATTCTAGCGATGCATCTACCTGTTTCCTTTCAGCAGAAATTTACTCAATTACAATTTGCTCAGTTTTAGATTTGTTTAATACTTTAGTCATAGAAATAAATCTATATCTACAGAGATTGGTCTTTTTCAAACACACCGAGTATCCTAGCATTTCGACTTCAGATTAAACCTAACCTGTAGATGGATCATCTTTCTTAAACTCAACTCGTATAAAAATAAATTTTCCTAGTACTTCCAGATTTTGGGAGGGACCACTCCAGAATTTAGATTGCGATTGTAAATTTAATACCACGATAGATATCATCCATTGAAAGAATTATTTCAAATTTAGAACAATTAGATGCAAAATATCAGTTACACACAAAACATCCGAGAACAGAGAGGGAAAGGTTTACATTAACACAATTAGATATAATCACTCAATAGATACTTGACATCAATCAAACATAGCCATTCAAAATAGAGAGGGGTTGATGAACATATCTAAATCCAATACGAGGGAATACAAAGGGAACAACCACATTCCTCCCAACCGTACAACAGGGCAGCCAAATCACTTGCCCAGTTCACCCCCTAGCCTGACCATGAATCCATGAGGGCGAACTTGGAGACTCCTCAGCAATTTCCAAACTTTTTCAGCAGTTATCCCCTTGTCTCACTCTTGCTCAGTAGTGATATTAACAACAAGAGGACTCGAAATCCTTTCCCATCATACTTGGCAACGTCCTGCCTCCTCGCATATGCTATTTATCAATTTTTGCCTAGGTCTTTTTCCCTCCTTTGGGGATTTTCATAGATTTTCTTAATCCCTGATTTTCAGGGGCTGCCAGTGGTCAAATGCCTGATTTTCCACTTCTAATAATCATCCCAGAGGCAGTTCCAACATGTTCCCCACTCATGGAGTCATGGTCAACTGATTTTAACATGGTTGTTCCATTTGTCCTCTTGAAATTAATATAAATATTTTGTTGTGATACAAGTGTCATAGTCAAATAGTTAGTTGATTCCAAACATACCTCTGCCCAATAGTCACAATAATTAAATACAATTATTAAATTCGAAATTTGGAATTTCCATAAATGGAAAAAAATTTCCAGATTTGAATTTGCCAAAACGGAAATAATTTCCAGCACAGAAAATAAAAAATATTTTATTTTTGGGGGATGTCACAGTCTAACCATGTGACAAGGTAGAGATGGAATGAATGAAATGGGTGGAAGGCCAGGTAAGAACTTTGTAACTCACACACACAGGTACGCCATTAAAAAAATAGATGTATAGTCATAAAATCCCTCCTGACAGTAACCTTCCCCCTCACATCAAGATTAATTCATGAAGTAAATGATTGCCTTGAGACTCGACAATCTAGCACCAATGCACAACAATTGTTTTTGTTTAGTTAACTTATAGTTCGGGAGGATTTTCTTTGGTACTTCATTTGGTTAAGTCAAATTAAAATAAGTCTCGTTATTTCAAACTCTGTTGGGCAAGGGAATCATAATATCACTAACCTAAGATATTTTGTAAATAAATTCCCATCGTTAATCGAAACCATGAACGCTAATGCTAAACGCATTACCACCAAGCCACTTACCTTCAACTTTGATTATGGGAGCTAACCCATGGTCTTATATATATGCATATCTAGTAAGAAAATGGTCGTTCCCTCAAATGAATAGACTCATTAGTATTGTGCGCAATCTTTGGAAATATATTGTAAAGAGAGACTAGGATTCACAAGTCCTAAGTTTAACCTGTCACATAGATGCATGTGTTTAGGTAAGCCAGTTTGGAAACTTAACCATTGAGTTTCCTTGTTAAGTAAGCTAGACAGGTATGTAGATGGCATCATGTGCTAGGACAGACTCAAGTCATGAACAAATATTTTTAATCTTAATGAAGATCTTCTCTTCTAATGCAATAATCAAATGAGATTGAAATTGGAGATTAATGCCTCATGGGATTTTTTTTTATGAAAAATTTGAGGTACATTACATATGGTATCAGAGAAAAGGAGACAACACTTGAACCTTGAACAGGGCCACGTTTAGTAGATATTTATGTTTATATAAAAGTAATAAATTTTTATTGTTACAAACAGAAAACCCTTTTTTGTTTCATGCTAATCATGGTAGCCCAGGACGATGCAGAAATAAGAATTGATGGCAATCATGAACAAAGGCATCCTGAAAAACCAAGACTGAATAGTGACGAAATATCACCTACTAAAGTTTTGGAAACGATGAGGAATATCATTCTTGAGCTGCAGGTTTTTAAAGATGATAATGAGAAACTAAAGAAAGAACAACAAGAGCAGCAAGAAATAAATGAAGTATTGATGTGAAGTATAGTAACAAAGAAATTCCAAAATGATGATAACCATGAAGAAGAGGTCAATAAAAGGGCCTCCAAGAATTCGGGTCTTGAAGAAGAAAAAGGGGACAACTCATCTGAAGGTACACCTTCAACTGAGGATAAAACAAAAACAGACAAAAAATGAAAGCAAGTAGACCACCTTGAAGGATAATTTAAGAAAATTAAACCAACTACCTTTTATTGAGAATCCAGAACAGGGGACGAAGTTGAAGAATGGTTATTAGACATCAAAAAATATTTCCATATATACAACTATTCCAACAATATGAAGGTCGGAATGGCCATTTACAATCTGAAAGGAAAAGCCAACATTTGTTGGCAAGATTTAAAATTGGTGAAGGACCTAAAGGAGAAACAGATGGAATGGTCCGACTTTAATAAATATTTCAAGAAACAATACCTATCTGAAAGCTACTATGAAAGGAAAACCAAAGAATTTTATGATCTATGACTTGGTCAGATGACGATGGAGGATCTTATAAACAAATTTCTGGAATTACTAAGGTTCGTACCTTATATCCAGGATGACAAGGTAAAAAATCCAATGGTTCCTAAGTTGTTTACCACAGTGTTACAGGGAGAGAATTGAGTTTGATAATACCAAGTCCCTAAGTGAAGTATTCAGAAAATTCTAAATGTGTTATGATCAATAAAAACAACATACAAAATTTTCCAAAGCTTGGAAGGATAAGAAACAAGATCGATTGAACCAGCAGAAGAAGGGATACCAACCAAACCCTTATCACAATGCAGAAAAAATATTTCCAATGAAATATTTTCACTCAAACTATCCAAGCACACAAGGAGGCAGTAAACCGGTAAAACTGGGAACAAAGAAGTTTGGGGACAACCCCCGGGAACCGTTAAAATTATAGGAATGTGGAGAACCTCATCTTAGGAGGAACTGTCCACGTTTTAATTTAGCAAACAGAAATGTTGTTCATAATTTGCAGGAAGCTTCGACAGTGGGTGATGTAGGCAAAATCTTGCGTAGATTCAATGCGGTTGTAGATGGTGGGAAAGTTGACCACTAGTCCTTTGTGGTGGAAATCGAAGGTAAAATCAATAACACTCTAAGTTTTGTTTAAATTGATCCTAGAGCTATTTTATGTTATATCACTCATTTTGTGTTAGAGTCAAATAAACTTAAGAAAATGAAACACGAAAAATCATGGCTGGTACAACTACCAACAGGAACTAAAATGAAAGTGGTTGACTTTATTTTTGATTTTGAGTTCAGTTTAGATGGTCAAAACATAAGAACAAATCTGAACATTCTACAAATAGGATCTTATGATGTGATTATCAGAATGGATTGGTTGGAAAAGCACAAAGAAGTACTAGAGACACTTCAGTATAAAGATGATTATGACACTACTAGAACAACCCAAGGTATACCAAAACCAATATCAGTTAGACAATTCACAACAATGCAACTCAATAAATGCATGAGAAAGGGTTGTCAAGTTTACACCATCCAAATAATGAACCTGTTAGAAAAATAAGATAAGCCAAACTTGGAATAATTTGTTGTTCTACGTAAATTCAGAGACATGTTTGTTGATGAAATACCTGAACTACCTCCAAGAAGGGAAATAGACTTTTCTATAGACCTGCTACTTGGTTCAACCCCTATCTCTAAAGCACGTTATCGAATGAGTTTGTCGGAATTAACAGAACTAAAAATTCATCTACAAGAATTGTTGGACAAAGAGTATATAAGACCGAATGTATCACCATGGGGAGCACCAGTCCTCTTTGTGCAAAATAAATACGGTACTCTAAGACTATCTATCGAATATAGACAATTGAACAAAATGATTATTAAGAACAAGTAACCCTTACCTAGGTTAAATGATTTTTTCGATCAAGTAGGTGGGGAAAAGGTCTTTTCGAAGTTGGATTTACGATCCGGATATCACCAAGTTAGGATAAAAGATGAGGACATTAGCAAAACAAATTTTTGAACAATATACAGACATTACGAATTTGTAGTTATACCTTTCAGACTTACTAACTCACCAACCACGTTTATGAGTTTAATGAACAATATTTTCAGTCAGTATTTGGACAAATTCATATTGATATTTATTGACGATATTATGGTATATTCTAAAGCAGAAGAAGAACACGAAGAAAGCTTAAGAATAGTTTTAAAAAATTTAAGGAAGCACAAACTATATGCTAAATTTGATAAGTGTGATTTTTATTAGAAAAAGATACAGTACCTAGGACATGTAATATCTATAGAAGGTATTGCAGTCGACCCTGATAAAATAAGGGCCATCATGGAATGGTCGGCACCGAAGGATGTAGCAGATATCCAGTCATTCATGGGAATCACTGGATATTATGCTAGATTCATAGAGGGGTTTTCCAAAATAGCCTACCCTATCACATCATTACAAAATAAAGGGACCAATTTCAACTGGTCAGAGAAGTGTCAAGACAGTTTTAATAAGTTGAAGGAATTATTAACAACTGCACCCATTTTAAAGGTAGTAGACCTAGATAAATGTTTCACCGTCTATGTTGATCCGAGTAAAGAAGGACTAAATGGTGTCATAACTCAAGAAGGACACGTTATTTGTTATGAATCACGGAAATTAAAGGATAATGAGCGAAACTATGTCACTCATGACTTAGAATTGGAAGCAGTGATACACGTCATAAATCCTAAGTATTTTCAACACATACAATGATACATATGCATTCTTTGGATTTCCATTATCTTAGAAGGGCTGAGGAAGGAACAACTAAAAAATACCCTTCTACAGACGTTGAGACAACCAGAAAGACTTACAGAAGAACACTAGTAAGAGTAGTTTGAGCATAAGAATAATGTATAACAAAAGTCACAAATGAAACAGGTTCCCGAAGAGCCACCACTTATTGTCTAGGGTAAGATGTTAAAGACTTACCAGGAAATGTAGAGTCACGTTGGCTATTCATTGGTTAATCGAACCACCATTGTCGATAGTCCCCTTTGCTAGAGAAGTAATACATAGAGCCATTCATAGAATCCCACAATGAACATCGTAGACACATAAAAACCCTAGTAATAACCTTACCTACCGAGTTAAATGTTGAGGGTACAAAGGATGGTCTAACCATGTGACAAGGTAGAGATGGAGTGACTTAAATGGGTGAAAGGCCAGGTAAGAAATTCGTAACTCACACACACAGGTATGCAATTAAAGCAATAGATGCAGAGTCTTAAACTCCCTTCTGACAGTAAACCACCCCCTCACATCAAAATTAATTCGTGAAGTAAATGAATTCCCTAAGACTCGACAAGTTAGCTCCAGTGCACAACAACTGTTTTAATTTAGTTAACTTATGGTTCAGGAGGAGTTTCTTTAGTACTTCATTTGGTTAAGTCGAATTAACACAAGTCTCATTATTTCAAACTCTGTTGGGCAAGGGAATGAGAATATCACTAACCTAAGATATTTTGTAAAGAAATGTCCATCGATAATCAAAACCATGAACGCTAATGTTAAACACATTACCACCAAGCCAGTTACCTTCAACTTTGGTTATGGGAGCTAACCCATGGTCTTATATATATGTATATATGGTAAGAAAAGGGTCATTCCCTCGAATGAACAGACTCATTAGTATTGTGCGAAACCTTTGGAAATCTCTTGTAAAGAGAGACTAGGATTCATCAATCCTAAGTTTAACCTGTCACATAGATGCATGTGTTTAGATAATCCAGTTTGGAATCTTAACCATTGAGTTTCCTCGTTAAGTAAGTTAGACAGGTATGTAGATGGAATCATGTGGTAGGAAAGACTCAAGTGATGCACAAATATTTTTAATCTTAACAAAGACCTTCTCTTCTAATGGAATAATCAAATGAGATTGAAATTGGAGATTAATGCCTCACAGTATTTTTTTTTTTTTTATGAAAAATTGGAGGCACATTACAATACATAGAGTGGATACACATGTTATACGTAGAGGCCAAATTTCACAC
>ML776848.1:108846-120768 GCA_009831015.1 Picea engelmannii | reverse complement strand
AAGAGATCATGAAAAGGGCATGATAGGTCGACTGCAATATGGAAAAAGGCATGATCTAAGAATGATTGCAAATTTGTATATCTGTCAATTTGTATATAGAAGAGATACAAATGTTGTTTGCAGGTCCTGTTGAAGTAGAGGTGCAATGTTGATGTAGCCAGCGATGTCCTCCTGTGAATTTTGATATGGCAGAACTCTGAGTGGCAGTTGTGAGACAGGGAACAATAGAGGATCAATTTAAAGAAAGGGGAAGTGGTGGTTGGAAACCTATGAATTGGTAAAATAGAAAGGTGGAAGACATTTTTTGTAAGTGGGAATTGGTTTCAAAGAAGCCCCATTGTTGCAAAATCATGATCTACTAGTTATTAGGAAATGCATTGTTCAAGATTACATTTTATTGCAACGTACGCATGCAGTTATGCTCTTGATACATTATTCCATGACTGTAACATACCAACTAAGGTAGTGAACTTTATTTTGTACTAATTAGCATTAAAACTTAATAACTGCATCTCTAGAAACATGAAGAACGATTTTTCTGGAACATTTTACATTGGTATTAGTAAACAGAAGATCGAAGAAGTATGAGAGCACTGAGGTATGCCAATTAGAACATGTGTGAAACCCAGAAAAGTGGCAGAGATGAAGATTCCAAGGCCAAAATTTCGTAATAGAAAATCCATTTAAAAAAAATAAGAAAAGTACTGAGTATTGTACATCTATGCTTAGAAATTGGATCCAGTTCTTCGATTGAAAACATTGAAGGTATCTGCAAAAAACACAGGCACGGGTTCCGTAGTATGCAAGATCATTGGAGTTTTCTCCTCGATTAATCATCCTCTGCTGAAATTGATATTTTTCAGAAGATTTTCCTAAGGAAGAAGACGAAGATGGTTGCAGGGCAAGTGGAATAGCCCTTAGCTGAAACCCGCTCTTCATAGTCGAAAAAAATTCAGTAGTACAACTTTCACGTGCAATTACAGAGGCCCAAATTAGCCCATTCTGGGTAGAAGGAGATGACTAGTAGGAAAATGTGTTGCAGTAGCGAAAGTTTTGCACCTGATACCCGAAAATGTTAAACAATATTTTTTTGGCTTGAAATATATCTCTGGAAGCATCAACATATGATTTCTTTACAGTCAAACTCTTCCTCCCAGAACGGAATAATTTGGAACTCTGGAATTCGTACTTTGGCGGTGCAACGTGGTTGTTGCATTCACGGTCCATTTTTTTTCTGAAACTCCTTTTTGTGTTGTCATAACGGCGATCACCAAGCCAGGAAGGTCCATTCGTTATGGTTCATTTCAATTTGGGCCCAAGAGTGGGAATTTTTTTTGCATTTCCACCATCCATTGCCGTATCATCGCCCATCAAAACATCTTCTTCTGGCTTGGAATTCATGGCATAAAGTTATGTGACAAGTGTGACTGCAAGTGGGCAGGCTCTTTGAGTAGCCAAGGTTGGCATCGAATTTTTTGGCTTGAAATATATCTCTTGATGTACCAAGGGACCACCTCATTTTTTTCTCGTGGCCGAAGAGAGATGAATAGTAATAATATGCCCTAGAATAGTGGAACATGTGGCTAGTATGCCCCAATGTGTTGACTCTGTGTGTGGAGAGAACTGCTGCCACAAGTTATTAAGAATTTTCATTTGCTCGAGACGATGTTTGAAATGAAAATCGGGGAGGGATAATATAAGCCTCTGCAAAGTATGGTTTAATGCGTATCAATGGAATATCTCCTCGAGCCTTTCACTGATCAATGACAATTTTCAAGGTTTGTGCAGAATGAGTTGTGACCATCACAGCTCACTAATTGCACAATTAGAAAAAAGTGCGAAGGCGGCGGTGACGACGAAAAGACATTAAGAATCATAAATTTCTTAAAAGAACCAACCCATCGGAGGACAAAAAAAAAATATTGTGTCCCCTTTGAAATGAATAGTTGGAAAGGATAACATGCTTGTGCACAAATCTTAGTTTAATTCGTACTAATGACAAATCTTCTTTGAAATTTTGGACATTAATGACAACTGTAATGGTTGCTACTGGATGGCTACTAGCATTAAAGATTAATTATTTCATATGGAAAGCAGTCAAGCGGGTTACGAAAGAAAAACGGAAGAAGATATACCCACGAGACGTGAAGGCCCGATGGTTCTTTGCCTGGAGGATGGGTTCTCGGCTTGGCGGGCTGAAAATTGAGCGTCTATTGTTTTGTGTCCTACAAATAGCACCTACACATCCATGAGATACAAAATGATAGGTGGAGTTGAGGGTTGCTTGGTTCAACATTGCAGGTTGGTTTGTTAAACATGTACTTTTATAAAGTATGGACGTCAGATTGTATAGAAAATATCTGAGTCCGTGATTCCATACTTGGGCACTTTTGTTTCGCATGTTCATGCCCTGGCGGGCTGAACATTGAGTATCTTTTATTCTGTTCCCTACAAATAGCACCTACAATTTCACAATATACAAATTGACAGCAGGAGTTGTGGAGATGAGTTTCTATATAAAGTATAGACGTGATATTTTATACATCATATGCGGATAGGTTATTCCATACTTCAACACTTTTTTTATCACGGGTTCGCAGCCTGGCGGGCTGAAAAAATAATGAAGATTGTTCCATGTCCTACGAATAGCATGAAGATTTCCGTGATATACAAATTGATAGAACGACCTAAAGGTTGCTTGGTTGAACGTTGCATTTGTACTATTCTAGAACATATGAAGATTCTTCATTCCCTGTACTACAAATAGCAACCACATTTTCACGATATACAAATTGACAGAAGGACCTACAGGTTGCTTGGCTGAACATTGTATTTTTATTGTTCTAGAACATATGCGGATTCCCTATTCCATACTTGGGAACTTTTTGGGTCACGGGTTCGCAGCTTGGTAGGCTGAAAATTAATTATCTATTGTTCTGTGTTCTACATATAGTACCTACACTTCCGTGATATACAAATTTACAAGCGGGCTTCTGGACATAGTCTCTATATAAAGTATGGAATGAGATTTTATAGAGCATATGTGGATTCCACATTCCATACTTACGCAGTTTTTGGATCCTGGATTCACGGCCTGGCAGGATTAAAATAGAGTCTTTGTCATTTTGTCTCCTACAAATAGCACCCAGATTTCTGCGATATACAAATTGATGGCAGGAGTTGCGGAGATGAGACTCTATATAAAGTATTGACATGAGATTTTATAGAGCATATGTGGATCCTTGTTTCCATATTTAGGTAGTTTCTTGATTGCAGGTTTGCAGTATGGCGGGTCAAAAAATGAGTCTCTATTGTTCCTTGTCCTACAAATAGCACTGAGATTTTTGCGACATACAAATTGACACGATTCGCCACGGAATTCTTGGCTGAAAATTGCATTTGTTTGGTTCTAGAACATATGCACATCCCTCATTCCATACTTGAAAACTTTTTTCGATCGTGGGTTTGCGGGCGGGAGGGCTGAAAATTAAGTATCTATTGTTTCGTATACTACAAATAACACTCAAACTTCCATGATATACAAACTGGCAGGCGGACCTGTGGAAATAATCTGTATATAAAATATGGAATGAGCTTTTACACAGCATATGTGGATCACTAATTGCATACTTAGGCAGTTTTTGGAGCACGCATTGGCGACCTGGCACACTGAAAATAGTCTATTGTTTCATCGCCTACAAATAGCATCCAGACTTCAGCGATATACAAATTGATAGGTGGACTTGGGTTGCTTCGCTGAACATTGGAGTTTTATTGTCTCGTTGCGATCCCGTATCAATTTCATAGTTAGCAATTTTTTTGATCGGGGGCTCTGGATCTATCCGCGACATATAAATTGACACGAGTCACTATGGACTACTTGCATGAACATTGCATTTGTATTGTTCTAGAAGATATGTGGATCCCTCATTCCATACTTGGGTAATTTTTGGATCGCGGGTTTGCAACCTAGCAGGCTCAAAATTAAGTATCTATTGTTCTGTATCCTACAAATAGCACCCACACTTCCATGATATACAGATTGACATACGAACCTACAGACAAAGTCTGTATATAAAGTATGAAATGAGATTTTATACAACATATTTGAATCACTAATTGCATACTAATTGACAGGTATACTTGGGTTGCTTCGCTGAACATTGGACTTTTATTATGTCGTTACGATCCTGTATCAATTTCATAGTTAGCGATTTTTTTTTATCGGGGGCTTTGGGGCTGGCAGGTTGGAAATTGAGCATCTATTGTTGCACGCTGTACAAATACATTGTTATACAACATATGTGGACCTACGGGTTTATTGGTTGGACTTTGCATTTGTATTGTTGTAGAACATATGCGGAGTCCTCATTCCATACTTGAGCACTTTTTGGATTACGGGTTGGCGGGCTGAAAATTAAGTATCTATTGTTCTGTGTTCTACAAATAGCACCTACACTTTTGCGATATACAAATTTACATGTCGTCTTGCGGATATAGCCTCTATATAAATTATGGAATGAGATTTTATACAACATATGCAGATTCCTCATTCTATACTTAGGCAGTTTTTGGATCGTGGTTTTGCGGCCTGGCCGACCCAAAATAGTGTCTATTGTTCTGTCTCCTACAAATAGCACCCAGATTTCCATGACATACAAATTGATAGGAGGAGCGGTGGCTGCTTGGATTTACAGTGCATTTGTATTGTTCTAGAACATATGTAGATCCCTCGTTCCATAGATGGGCATTTTTTGGATCATGGGTTCGCGGCCAGGTGGGCCGAAAATTAAGTATGCAGAAACCTCATACTCACAAGTGGACTCAGGTTGGTTCGTTGAACATTGGAATTTTACTACCTCGTAGCGATTCCGTATCAATTTCATAATTATCAATTTTTTTCTATCGGGGGCTCTGGGGTTGGCGTTTTTGAAATTAGGCCTCTATTGTTCCTCGCTATACAAACAGATTGTTCTAAAACATATGCAGATCCATCATTTCATCCACGAGCACTTTTTGGATCACAGATTCTGGACCTGGCAGGATTAAAATTAAGTATCTATTGTTTCGTGTTCTACAAATAACATCTTCACTTCTGCGACATACAAATTGACAAGCAGACTTGTGGACATAGTCTCTATATTAACTATGGAATGAGATTTTATACAACATATGCGGATTCCTCATTCCATACTTGGGAAGTTTTTTGATCGTGGGTTGGCAGCCTGGTGGGTTGAAAATAGAGTCTCTATTGTTCCCTCTCCTACATATACCACCCAAGCTTCTGCAATATACAAATTTCGAGGAGGACTCGGGCTGGTTGCCTGAACATTTCACTTTTAGGCAATTTTTGGATGGCAGGTTTGTGGTCAGACGAGCTAAAAATAGAGTCTCCATTGTTCCCTCTACCAGAAATAGCATCCATACTTCCGCCATATACAAACTGACAAGAGGAATTGGGTTGGTTCGCTGAACATTGCACTTTTATTGTCCCGTAACAATTCTGTATGTATTTCATATTTAATGATTTTTTTTTATCGAAGGCTGTGGGGCTAGCGGGCTAAAAAATGGGCCTCTTTTGTTCGGTCTCGCGGGCTGAAAATTGGGACTTTATTGTTCCGTGTTGTACAAAAGATACCCACAACTCCGCGATATACAAATTGACAAAGGAACCTGTGGGTTGCCTAGAAAAACATTGCAGTTTCATTCTTCCTTGTCCTCTGAATAGCGTTTGGAGATCCGCCATATACATATTGACAGATGGACTTGAGAGCTAGCGCATTAAATTATTAAAGGATGTTAAATCGCTTATTCTTAAAAGAATCAAGGAAAGAAAAGATTTTTTTTTTTAAATTCTATAACCGCAAGCATAACAAGGACCAATTTGAATTTTAAGGGCCTGTTGTTCATATGATAGCACAATTGGATTTCTCACACTAAATATTCGTTGATTTAAAATTATTCTAGGATATTAATTTGACTGACTTCATCGAATAAGAAAAAATATGAAAACAACGACCAATTTGTATTTTAAGAGCCTCTTGTTTGTATGTGAGGACAGTCGTAGTTCGGACACTATATATTCGTTGATTTCAAATTATTTCAGAACAATAGTTTGACCAAGTTCATTGATGAAGGAAATCTGCTAAAGCAAGTGACAGTACAATTGCATCACAATGTCATAGAAATTACCAGGCGGATCTGTGTCCCAACTGGCTAAAGAAAAACAATTATACTATTCGGTGTCCTCCAAGGAACATCTGGAGTTCCAGGGTATACAAATTGACAAACAAAGCAGATAACCAAGAACCAACCATACTTTAAATAGTCCACAAGCAAGTTTCGAGAAGGTTCCATAGAGCAGAACCCATCGACCTTTGCACCAAACAATTTGATATTCAAGGAAAAGACGTCATCGCATTTTTTTTCTGTTGAAACAAACTTTCATCTGGATGTGAACAAATATTACAGAGAGACATGAGGTACTTTCGTTTCCTCTCAAAGTTTCATGTAAAAAAAATTTCCCCTTTTCAGTCGATATGCAAAATTGCATTGTCCTCATTTAAGGTGATTTTTCTTTGTATCTAAAGCTGCCACAACATGTAGAAACTGCTTGTCTTTTTCTATAGATATGTTTCATATGAAAACTCTGCCAACTCAGGAAGCACATTTTGTAACAATGGTTACCTGATCATAAAGTGCATGGTTGTGTTTCCCACGGTTCGAATAACACAATTGAGGAAATGTCCATAAATATATGGATATTTTTCACCGCATCGTAGACAATCAATCATATCATCGATTATCAAAGTGAAGGCAGAGGCAGCGAAATGGCATTTTGCACCAAGATGCTTAAAGGGGGTCGAGTACACATTGGCTGCAACTAAAAGACCTTCAGCCTAGGAATGCGACAAAAGGAATTAATACATTGAACAATATAATATACAACTACATCCCACCCTCCCCTTAAAATAAAAAAAAATAAAAAAATTAACAGTTGCAGAAAATTGTTGAAATCTATTTTTATAAGCAAGGCGAGGATGATTTTGTAAATGTATACACACAACAATTGTAGAGATAGCTGCTTCTCTAGATCCTTTACTGTATCTTCTCGCAACTCTGTTACAAATGTTGACTGGGTTTTCCGAAAGATCGTTTCTCTAGATCCTTCTTTTTTGTTATATTTTTGAACAACATAAGTGGAATCTGCCCTCTATGGAATTGCTGTTCTATTGACAAAAACAAATCTGAATACGTATCAAACAATTGCAACTGCAACATGAAACAGTGCAATATTTGTGTAACTTATTCAACATACATGCAGAGGTGAAAGTAACCAAGAAAATTGGATATGAAAAGTAGTACCATTGCCTTCTCGTTGTCCGACTCTCCATACTTTATATGGAGAATGTGTTGTGACCCAAATTTCCTGGCCAGTGTGATAGCAACCCCAATCGTTCCCATTGGGTAAATATTAGTGCTCTCTACAAGTTTCCTAATAGTCAAGTCCAGGAGGAAGAGGTATTCTAAACAAATAGGAGGAGTTTTTTCCACAATGCTTGTTTCGTTGACCGAAATAATTCGATCGCAATCACCACGGTCATATACTGTTTTCGACAATATATTAAAATTTGTAATGGATATCCCATTACACGGTAATATCTTTTCTACATGTTTCTGGACAAGTTGTGGACGAACAGTCAGTGTGACTGTCATCATGGCGTCATTGTCTATCGTATCAGCACACATAATGGGTCTAATTTTGTTTTCCTTGTCCAAGTAGGTGGTGTAGACAACCATTATGTCCCCGATGAACACCTGTCCAGTTTGGTGGTTGTTCAAGGCTTCTATTGACATTACTTTGGATGTCATAACTCTAGACCTGAAGATATTTTTGGAACAGGAAAACTAAAGTGAAAGGTAGTGTGCTACAAGTACATGCATACGTTTGATGAACTATGGAGCCAGAGTTTCACAATGACACCTCTTAGTCTGTAGAACATGCAGCAGGTTTGGCATCTCATTCGTACTTGTTGATACTTCATGTGACACACAAACCATGTATTGTAGATGGCATCAGCATATTCTCCATGCCATAGATGAATATATAACCTGGGAAATTTTTCTAGTAAGCATAGTAAGAGAAGAGAACATGAATCTTTACCTTTGGCCTTGTTGGTCCACCAATGTCTGGAATGATTGACTGCTCATGGCCGTCTTACTAGTCCAACTTTTTCTGATGCAAGCATTTGCAGATGGACATCAAGACTAAGCAAATATATGCATTATATATTATATGCCTACACCCGGTTTGTATCTTTAATTTTCCAGTACACTTGGTATACCTTTTAGATGATTGTACCATAGAACCCTCTACTACTGCATAGAAGAATTCATCTCCCTATCCAAGCAACCTATTTTTTCCAAGGTAGTAACATGGAAGATGGAATCGACAGGAAGGCAAGTTAGTTTGAAAACAAACATGTAAAACAAAAAGAAATAGGTCTATTTACCTGCCAAAGAGTCCTTCATCCTGTCCAGCCATTCTATTTATTTAAATTCATTAATGCAGTGCAAACACAATGGACATGCACTAGCTTAGTGATCAGGGGATCAATTTTTTCTCAAAAATTCAACGTGCTCGGAATCGTTACGAACCCAACGCAACTCATTTAGTCTCAAACAGACATTGGGAGCGAGAGATATAGCGATCTGTTCATCAAGTCAAACAACTAAAAAAAAATGATGCTGACTATACAGTCCATACAGTCCATACAAGCTGACGTGGCAGGGCCATACAGATCGTACGATGACATGGCATCTGATGACGTGGTAGAATCTAGTTGGTTGTTGAAGGTGAATGATGTGTTGACACATGGCATTTTGTTGGTCAATGATTGGGTGCCACGTGGCCCAATCATGGGCTGCCACATGGCACCTCGAAATTGGTTGGTTGTATGTTAATAAAATGTAATGGAGTCCATGGGGTTCGACCCCCAGACCTCCCCCACCGATGTAAGGTTTAACAATGGCCGCCCTACCAATGAGCCATCAATTGGTTCTTGTTTATTATATGGTTTCAACAATATTTAAATTTGTTTATTGTTTAAAACGGAAAGGGGGTCGGGTTGGGGCTTAGCCCCGACCCGTGGTCTTATTACATTACATATAACCATGGTATAATGTGCACGGTTGTAATGGTTGGAACGTGGGGTTTAACATATCCTGTGGTCCTTTGTTTTATTGTCATGTGACCCTAACTGAATCGTGGGGGAGGTTAAGCCCATTGTAACCATTAACCACTTTTTCCAATGTGCGTGGTCACATGACCCATACGCCCAGGTGCTAGGGGGTTAGGCGATAGCGCATCCTTAATCGTCGTACAGTTTGCACCATTGGCGCGGTTGCACCCGGTGCTGGGTTTTCACACTTAAATTTGCATGTGAGCCAGGTTCAAACAACAAGGGTGAAATTTGTAGATGCAGAGACAACAAGCTTGAAGAGGGAGACTTCCAGGAGGCCTAACTTCTTCGTTTTTCGACCGATTGGGGTGTCGAAAGAGCCCAGAGAGGGGTTTTTGGATGCTCTGAAGCCATTGGAGCAGTCGGTTTGTCAGTTTGAGCATTGTAAGACCATTTTTTGAGAACTTTGAGCAATTAATAACAATGATCCATTGGAAGTTGGACCAAGAGATGTAGCCCAAGAGAGGGGTGAACTCCTTTATCAAATTGTTGTGTTTATGTTCTTATGTTCATTGATTATTCTACTGTCTATGTGTATTTTGCATAATTAATTCCTTAATCTATGTGTTGAAAACTGATCCATTTTCTTTAAACACATAACATTTACATTGTAAGTAATTTCAAGTATTTCAAGTCTTCTTCAATTTTAGATCAAGTTGGTATCGGAGCACTGGTTTTTGAAGACTTGATTGTTTGCAAGTTTTGTTTCTGATGCTGACAAGGTTGAAAATCAAAAGAGGAGAAGGTCAACTTGTGGAGCCAAGTTCTCATCTGACAAGGAGGAAGCATATTCATTCATTGCAAGTTTCAGAGAGACATTCACCAAGCATGGCTCATGCAAAAAGTCATGAACGTGTTCCTACCGAAGATGAAGATCTAAAAAAGGCTGTCATGGAGATGAGAGAGATGATGAAGAAATTGATGGAAAGGAACATATTGTTGCAAGGTGAAGGCTCCAACCCTTCAATGCATAAGGAAGGCAGTGGTGACAAAACTCCAGACGAAAATGGAGGGAATGGTGCTTCTCCACCACCCTCTCCTCCATCATCATCTTCTTCTTCTTATTCTACCAGTTCGAGACCTCTTCCGAATTCTCCAAAGGGGCATGGTAAAAATCCTTCGCAAATTCCTTCATTAAAGCTTGATATAAAATTTGAATTGCCAATATACAATGGAGAAGTTAATGTTGAGAAGTTAGATAATTGGATACGTCAAATTGAAGTATATTGTTGAATACAAAAAATTCAAAATGATGAAACCAAAATTAATCTTTCTTCATTAAGATTGGATAGTGCAACACTTATATGGTGGGAATCCAAGACTCAGGAGGAAATGAAAAAGCATGGTAAAATTTTTCTTTCTTGGAATGATTTCATTATCGCAATTAAAAAATAATTTTATCGATTGGCATATAAGCGAAAGGCAACTATGGAATGGCAGAATTCTAGACAAGCTAAAGGACAGAATGTACAAAGCTTTACTGAGGAATTTAGGAGAAGAGCTTTGGTTTTGGGAGTTGATTTGTCTTCTCAGGAAACTTTGCTCAAATATATTGGAGCGTTACATAGTTATTTGAGACATACTATACTCATGTTTAATCCTTCGAATGTAGATGAAGTTTGTGTACAGGCTACTCATTTGGAAGCAAGAGGAAGGAACGATACTCATGAGGGTAACAAGAAGACATTCGGCCATGGAGACAAGGAAAAGAAAAGGTTCAAGGGCAATGGCAGGAAGAATTCTGCTGTGAAGAAAGAGGGAGAAAAGTTCACATGTAAACATTGTTCAAAAGATGGCCATGATGAAGACCATTGTTGGAAGCTTCATCCTGAAAGAAGACCCAAAAAGTTTGGCAACAATAACAAAGGGAAGTAAAAGACTATTGCAACTATTCAACAAGACTTAGGTTCAGATTCGGGTGATGAAACGAAGATCACAGCCATGGGTTACCAAGGTAATGGTTCTATTGCAAGTACTAGCTCTTCAAGTAATGCTAATGTCAATGTAACTCAACAAGAGAAAACAAGAATTAAACTTTTTCATATAAGGGTTATTTCAAACCATACTAAGATAGACACGTTATTTAATTCTGGATCTCAAGCAAACCTTATTTCTAAAGAGACTATTAAGAAACTTAAGTTGGAAACAAGTCCACATCCTAAGCCATACCCTCTTGGTTGGATATGTGATAATGCTAAGTTACAAGTAACCAGGAAGCGTAAACTTACGTTTGCTATAACTGCAAATTTCATTGATGAGGTAGAGCATGATGTGATTCTGTTGGATGTATGTGGTATTGTGTTGGGAAGCCCATATTTGTATGATAGGAAAGCTATTTTCTATCGTCAGGAGAATAAGTATCATTTGTTTAAAGATGGGGTTGAGTACATTGTTAAAGCTCACACTAAGAAGATGAATTTATCAATCATAAATGCGGGACAAATGAAGAGGTTAGTTAATGCTAGTAAGAATTTTGTTCTCTTAATGATCAAACCTAAAAACGATGTTGAGAATGAAGCATTTCAAGTTTGTGATGTAAAGTTAAAATCCAATTTATTTGAAGTTGTTAATCAGTATGATGACATGTTTAAATAACCTAAGGGGTTGCCTCCAAAAAGAGGAATCCAACATGAAATTCAGTTACAACAAGATTGTCCACCTCCAAACATTGGTATGTATA
>ML776848.1:70259-86953 GCA_009831015.1 Picea engelmannii | reverse complement strand
ATTGCTCGTTCGAAAACTTAGAATAAGGTTATGAGAATGGACTTTATTTTTAATAAAGGATTTTTCCTTTTAAGCAAAACTTCCCTCGCAAGCGAACAATGACTTAATTTAATCATAATAATAGTGATTCGTTAGATCCATCCACTAATCCATTCTTCAAGAGCGATATCCTCTTTTTGCATATGACATGGCAGGGAGATAATGCCAAAGTGATAATCTTAAAAAAATAAAAAAATAAAAATGATATAATCTTTATAACATAATTAAAATATTGAAAAGAGGTATGGATATATTTTTGAAAAATGGATCATGCAAGGAAGTAGTATGGTGGGTTTATAAATTTTAGATAATTGAACAACTCTCCTTTTATTAAAAAAAAACATGGTAACAAAGTGAGGTATAGGGTAATGAAGTAAGGTATATTATAACAATGGGTGATATAAGCCTTTAAATTATATGAATACAAAATAGTATATGAGAAGTGAGGAACATGTAGGAGGAAAGTTGGGTGCAATAGCTCACATTTTGAAGAATTTTAAATTTTTTATTTTAAATTTTGGACAAAATATTTTGGAAAGAATTGTAATTAAGGAACATCTTTAATGCTATAGAGTTGGATGATTTAATGAGGATATCGAAGAATGCATTTCATTTTAATGAAGTTGAGTATAGATTTGATCTTATCTCTCTGTCACAAATAATTATTGTAATAAATTCTATTAGTTGACAGCTTTTAGTTCGATAGGATATCTCTAGAATAGTTGGAGGGAAGAGGTTGAAGAGCCCCTCTTGTATAAAGCTTTGTATTTTTGTGGAGAAAAGGTTGTTGAAATGGTTGTTGTTGGCACTCTAGTTATTGAGAGTTGTTGTCATTGTAGCTAGGAGTCGAGAGCATGTATATTTCAGTTGATTGAATGAATATAACAGAGGAGCATTGTCCCAAATGTCTCGTGTTGTTGCGTCTATATTAATGAATGGATGGTAGAATTTATGTTATTTACAATTCTTTGTTATTTCTCGTTCTTGTGCTTATGAATGCATTTACATGGTTGAATGAATGAATCTATGAATATTTAAGATAAGTTTCAAGTGTTTCTCTTCTACAAGCAAGTGCAAGTGAGCATAGGGTCCGCAAAGTGTGCGTTGATAGAATCTATTTCGACTCGCGAGCTCAGAAGAGATAAAGTGAAACTTATATAGGTGCAAGGAGTGCATAGTGTCTGCAAGGTATGAGACAGAGCCCCTTGTGGCTCATAAATGTTTGGAGAGATAGCTTGAAGGAAGTTAGTTTGCAAGGAGTGTGCGACAGAGTCTTTTGACTCAGAAGTTCAAAAGGGTTCACAAAGGTTGTCTATAGAGAAGGGAATTTGTGGAGGACTTGTTACAAGGCATGCATAGGCTCAGATTCGACTAAGCATCAAAGATAACATTCTAAGGAGAAACAAGTTTGAGAAAGAACAGAGATCATGAGGAAGAGAGGAGAGAAACCTTCAAAGGGAGGAGTCCTTTAAGGTTTTCATAGAATCAACAAAGCGAGATCTGTCCAGGAGGGATTGGGATCATTCCACACCGTCAGATTTGCGAAAATTTGCACGAAGAAGGTTTTTCGACATTTGCAGTTTTGAACATTTCGAAGTATTGAGAGGTGGGATCATTGAAGTCATGAATTCGTGAGGAAAATATTAACCATTGGCTACGAGGCGACACATGGAAATGGATTAGAGAATCTGGGAGCTAAGAGGTCTCGAGAAAGTAAGCGTGGAGTAGGTGTGATCTTCGCAAAGTCATGAAACCTGAAGTATAGCTAGACCATTAGATCCGATGAGACACGTGGAAAATTTTCACGGACTCAGGGAAAGGTGTTTTAGGAGGAACCAAAAGTGGAGGTTGCAATATCCTTAGAGCCCGAAGTGGTGAAGTGGTGGCCCAAGGTTATAACCCATGTTAACAGAGGAGAAAGAGTGATGCAAAGCCCCTACCTCAACAGGGTCCACTGACCTCCCGGTCTATAGATCACTCTCTTCCCTGAGCCGAAATGGCTCTTCGGGCTCCTGCTGGAACCCTTTGAATGAATCCATAGGTCCCTTATTGAAACCCACCTGTGCGTCTGAGCACTAAGTGCAAGCTTCACCCCCACGTGATCACTGGTTGTGACCATAGGCCTTGTCCAAAAAGCACTAGTCGCGTTTCGCAATTTCGCGAGTCGAGACTCCCTATCTCACGAGTCCTTCACTCTTGAACTCCCGATTGCCGAAATGCCAAAAAGATATTAACTCCACAGTTGGATCCTCCCTTAATGCTAGACCATGCAACCACTACCCATGATCATGATCCACTTTTCAAAATTTCATAATTCATGATTTCGCGATTCCAGCTGGAATTGATTCTAGGTCCTTAGAAACTCCTAGGTCCCGAAATGATGAAAAGGGCTTAACAGGCTTTGGCTCCTCCCTTAGCCTCCATCCACGTGACCACCACTCTGTGTCCATGCACTTAATGCCAAAGTTCTATCGGCTTTCATGATTCAGGGAATCACGATGCAAACGTTCCCTTGTTCTTTGTCTTTTGAAATGTCGAAACCTGAAAAGGGCTTAACGGCTCCTTGGCTCCTCCCTTAAACCTTCTCCATGCGATCCAGTCCTGTGACCTGGTGCTTTTCCTCCGAATTATTTTGGGTTTTTCCCCGAATCTTGACCACTGGCCATGTTTCCTCCCTGATGAATGATCCTGGTCCTTTCATGTATTCTCCTTTCATGATTTTGGCCCGGTCTTCTCCTTGTTTCCCCAATGGAAAAAACTCTGAAAACCCTTGACCCTACTGGATCGACGGTCCACACTCGTCCCGGTTGACGGTTAGGATCTGATCGCGATTCTCCCTTTCGCGACTTTGGGAGACTCTTCACTCTCGGTCTCCCGGTGTCTGAATCCCCGAAATGTGGGTCTCTTGACATGCATCCTCTGAGACGGACGATCCCAAATGATTTTGGGACTTTGATAGGTCCTCTCTCTCCTCTGCTCTTACAAGGGTTAAACCTCAGGAATCTTTTCTAGATCTAATGGCTCATGGAAAATAAACACTTCTCCCTCGAAGTTTATGCCATCTGTTCTACCCTTCTATGTGGCTTCCTAGGGATTAAACCCTGCAAACCTTCTTCCCGATCCGATGGCTATAGGTCCTCTACACTAGATTTGACGACCCAGATCTAATCTTTTGTGCGTCTCCCAGGGACTAAACCCCGTGCATGTATCCTTGATCCAGCGGCTCTCATGCCACTCCACTCCCGATCTAAAAGTTGGCGCGTTTTCATAGTTTCACATCTCTGGGAGTCGAAAGACTCTCCCTCTTATGTTTTCCGGTATAAAAAATGCCAAAAAAATTAAACCATGTGCACCTTACTTTGAGATCAACGAATGTTTATCCACACCTCTAGATCTGACGACTCAGATTTCAACATCTCTTATGTGCGCTCCTCCTATCTGAACATTGATCTAATGCTCCAGATCTTGTCTTCCCAGCTAATCTAACGTCAGTTGTTGCTCCTCCTTCCTGAGCTTCCCTTTCTCTCTAACTTATGATAATTTCTAAGTATCGAAGGTTTCAACCTTCGATTCTTCCACTTGCGAGCCTGGTTCTTTTTGGTCTCATCAGCGTTATAGAAATGCTCCCCCTCCTGAGCTTTGTCAACTCATAAACCTTGAAAGGTTTTCTCTGTGCACATTCTTCTCGCGCTTTGTCTTATGAGATTATGGGCTTAGGACAAGTCCACTCTGGCACACTCCTGGTGCTATTGAGTATTTCACTAAACTTAGATTTGAGAAGTTTTCTTGAAAATAAAACTCCCTACGCCCACCTAACGTTCTTCTTCTCGATGCACACCTTGCAAAGCGTGCAGAGTATTCAGTGACTATGTGAGTGTCTTCTCTTCGACACTTTCCTTTCCTTGTAACTTGAAATAGAGTTCCCTAGTGCACTCTATGCACTCGCTTGATGCCCTCTTGGCAGAGCTCTACAGAACCTTCAGTAGTTCTGTCCTTCCTGAACTTGAGACAGAGTTCCTTCTGGTGCACTCCTTGCACCTCTACTGATGAAGGTTCAATGCTATCCCTATTTTTCTTTCCTGAGGTTGTCTCACCTCTGTCAATGAACACCTTACGGACTATGTGCACTCCTTGCACTTAGAAACTCCAAGACGGGAAGAAATTGAAACTGATGAAATGCTTCACCAGTTATGCATTCAAAACACAAAATGCATAAAAACATGCAAACACATACAGACAATTCATGGAAGGAAAAAATGCTCTTCTATTAATTCATAAATGCCTATAGAAGGTGTTTACAAAGGCTGGACTGTAACAAGTCTCAACTCTCTCTCGAGACCTCTCTGCTCTGGTCTCTCCTCTTAACTCTCTACTCTAATTTCTCTATTCCAAAATGAGTGCTCCCATGAGCTTATCCTCAACCATCGTCTCTAAGATATCACTATCACATAGCAGCTCCTATGACTATATGACATAAATGGATGCCTAGTCCTGACTACGTCCTGGGCTTGCTGCAGGCAACCATTAAAGGAAACCTCAACCACTACCTATATAAAGGCGTGGTCTGGCATTAAAATCCTTACAACATTTATTGAAATTTTGAATTTTAAAATTGAGAGGGTTGTGCCTCTCCCTTTCTCTATTAAATGCATGTTGGATGTGTTGGCAGGCTGGCACGCTACTAACATGGAGTGATGCTCCTGCATCATACTCCTCAGCTGGAAAAATCATGATCTCCTGATCATGAGCTCCTCTTCTCCAGTGTTGAAATCCACCTAAATCCCAAACTTTCCCTTCGAGTTGTCCATATGCACCTCTGCTTCGTTGTTGTTGTTGTTGTTGCCTTGCTGCTCTTGCAGGTTCCCTTCTGCTCAGCTTCTCATTGTTGGAAGTTTCTGCTACTAAACTCAACAACAACCTTCTAATTTCTTCAATTACCTCGTCCAACTACTCCAGTGGCTGACTCTTTGTATGTAGTCTTCTCTATCGCACTTATGTCTTCTCAATGGGTAGATCTTCTTGATCTCCCCTGCTATATTTAACTTTCTTTGCGGCACTAAGTGGCCACTCTGTTGCAGACTACAGCTCTGCAATATCCTCAATGAACTGCTTCTCAACTTCTTCCTGTGGCATTTCTGCTGCTGCCATTTCTCCTCCTGGCATACTTCCAGGTTCTTCCAGCTTCTCCCGAGGCTAGTATGTTCCACTACCTGCTTCCAACTTAGCCTGTTGGATGTGCAAACTTTGCACCATCACCCTCCTTTCCAGGTCTTCCAATTCTTCACACAGGTCAGCAAAATCCATGATGTATGCTTCCTCTTCTTCTGCAGCTTCCAGTAGTGTAGTGTTTTCCTGTCCAGCTTCCTGGCTGAAACTTTTGAGCCATTCTGTTGAATTCTCATCTTCTACTTTTTGGGAAAACATCAGTGTCAGCTCCATTTCTTCCTCTAGGACAGTTTCTGCTGACTGTCCTCCTGTTGTTGCTGCATCTGCAACACATGCTCTGGACTCAACTCGACTACTTGGTAGGAACACCTCTATTCCTCCAATGATCAAAATTCTCTTCTGATTCTCTCCTATCATCACTCCTTGCTGATCTGAACTCTCCTCTGAGTTCATGAGACTTTAAGACAGTCTCATCTCTTCCCCCTTGCCCACCTGGAAATTTGGGAATTTTCTACTGCCCACCTAGCAGTCTATGAGATTGTCTGATCCCATCTCATTTCCCACTTGGAAATCTTAACTTTCACCACTTCCCCCTTGGTAGTACATGACATTTTCCACTAATCTCTTTCCATTGCCCACCTGTCAACCTGAAAGTCCACTTCTGCCCACCTGGCAATTTATGAGATCCTCTATTAATCTCATACCATTGCCCACCTGGCAATATGAATTTCCATGGATGTCCTCCTAACATTCTATGAGATCCTCCAATGATCTCATTTCATTGCCCACCTGGCAATTCAAAAATTCATCCCTGCCTTCCTGGCAGTTTATGAGATCTGAAACTGATCCCTCTTTCTCATCACTGAGGGTTTCTCTGAATTTTGGCTCATAGATGCAAACCATCTCTATGTCACTAAGGCTTTCAGCATACCTTAGCCACTTCCTCAACTCTTGTTGTTGTTTCCTGGCCAGCAACTTTTGAACAAGCCATTTGGCTTTCATGTTCAGAGGCCATTCCTACCTCCAGTGTACTTTTTCCTCCTGCTAGATCTTCAATGTCACCTATTCCATTCTCGCTCTTATCTTAGCGAGTTCTTTGTCAATCTATGCTTTATTCATCTGTTGTTGGTCTCCTCTTCCACCACTCTCATGGCCTTCAGTAGTCATTTCCATATTTCACCTACCTTCCTGGAAAGCGTATGGATCACTCTACATCTGAGAGAATCTCCATGTCCTCCTACATCTCGCCTGGTTGTCTATCATTTGCTGCACACCTTGCAACAATTTTCACAGAGCATCATTACTCTGTCTCCTCCTTCACCTGTTGTCTCCTTTACTTGAAGTCTACAGACAAAAATATCAACTCTAATACCACTTGATGCAGACCCCCTACCTCGACAAGGTCCATTGACCTCCCGGTCTTTGGATCGCTCTCTTCCCTGAGCCGAAATGGCTCTTTGGGATCCTGCTGGAACAGTTTGAACGAATCCATAGGTCCCTTATTGAAACCCACCTGTGCATCTAAGCACTAAGCGTGAGCTTCACCCCCATGTGATCACCGGCTATGACCATAGGCCTTGTCCAAAAGGTGCTCGTTGTGTTTCACGATTTCATGAGTCGGGACTCCCTGTCTCACGACTCCTTCACTCTTGAACTTCCGGTTGCCGAAATGCCGAAAAGGGATTAACTCCATAGCTGGCTCCTCCCTTAACACTCGACCATGCGACCACTACCCATGACCATGATCCACTGTTCAAAATTTCATAATTCACGATTTGGCGATTCCAGCTGCAAATGATTCTAGGTCCTTCAAACTCCCGTGTCCTAAAATTCTGAAAAGGGCTTAATGGGCTTTGGCTCCTCCCTTAGCCTCCATCCACATGACCACCACTCTGTGTCCATGTTCTTAACGCCAAAGTGCTACCATATTTCATGATTCGGGGAATTGCGATGGAAGCATTCCCCTATTCACTGTCTTTTGAAATGTCGAAACCCGAAAAGGGCTTAACAGATCCTTGGATCCTCCCTTAAACCTTTTCCATGCGATCTGGTCCTGTGACCTAGTGCTATTTCTCTGAATGCTTTCGAGGTTTTCCGTGAACCTTGACCACTCGCCACATGTCCTCCCTGATGAATGGTCTTGGTCCTTTCACGAATTCTCCTTTCACGATTTTAGGTTGGTCATCTCCTTGTTTTCCCAGTGCCAAAAACTATAAAAACACTTAACCCTACTGGATCAACGGTCCACACTCATCCTAATCAACGATCAGGATCAGATCGTGATTCTCCCTTTCACGAATTTGGGAGACTCTTCACTCTCGATCTCCTAGTGTCTGAATCCCTGAAATGTGGGTATCTTGATACGCGTCCTCTGAGACGGACGGTCCCAAATGCTTTCAAGACTTTGATAGGTCCTCTCTGTCCTCTGCTCTTACGAGGATTAAACCTCGGGCATATTTTCTGGATCTGATGGCTCACGACAAATCAGCTCATGATATCAGAGATGTTGGATCAAGGATATGTGCACGGGGTTTAGTCCCTGGGAGATGCATAGAAGATTAGATATGGGCCATCATATCTAGTGCAGAGGACCGATAGCCATCGGATCCAGAAGAAGGTGTGCGGGGTTTAATCCCTAGGAAGACGCACAGAAGGGTATAACAAACGACAGAAACTTCGAGGGAGAAGTGTCGATTTTCCATGAGCTGTTAGATCCAGAAAATATGCCTGAGGTTTAACCCTCGTAAGAGAAGAGAGGAGAGAGGACCTATCAAAGTCTCGAAAGAATATTCGGAAATATTTTGAAAAAGGGTAATGAAGGCAATCAAGAGGTCTTCGATCGAGGGGGATAAGAGAGACGGGCTCATCCCGAACATCAAAGGAGGTCACCCCAGGAATATATGGTCTGCCCAAGATCCACAAGGAGGGAGTTCCTCTTCAACCAATTGTGGACACGGGCGGGCCCCCACATAATTTTTTGCAGAACTCTTAGCGAAGAGGTGAAGTGCTTTTTTGGGTAATTCGGATTCGGATGTGTTACATTTTGTTTCTTTCATCAAAGATAAGAAGGTGGATAGCAAGGACATCCTTGTCAGTCTCGATGTAGTATCCCAGTTTTGGATTCCAATGAATGAGGCTATCAACATCATCAGAGAATTGGTGGATGAGGATGCAATAGCCCTGGTGGATCTATGCTTACGCTCCACGTTCTTCAGTTTCCAAGATGATATCTTTGAACAAATAGAGGGTGTGGCTATGAGTTCTCCTGTGATAGCCAACTAATTTATGGAGAGATATGAACATAGGGCTTTTCATTCTCTTATACTCAAACCGAAATGGTGGAAGAGATATGTGGATTACACAAATGTCAATTGGCCTCATGACTTAGAGAGCCTTGAAAATTTTGACATTGAAATAGTTTTTGTAGTAGCATTCAGTTCACTCGGGAGTTAGAAAAACATAATTGTTTGCCTTTCCCGGATGTTCCGATCATTAGAGACGAAGATGGGTCATCAAAAAGAGGAGTCTACGAGAAATCGACACACACGGACCTCTATCTCCAGGCTTCTTATCACCATCATCCATACCAAGCCAAGAGGGGGGGGTGTTAAGAACCTTAGTAACTAGGGCCAAAGGAATCTCAGACGACATATACTTTTTTCGGGGGGAGAAACACCTAACCAATGTCTTCGAAAGAAATGGCTATTCACAATTCCAGATCGATAAAGAGTGATGAGAGGCTTCTAGAGACCCATGGTTGAGACATTACAACAATGATAGTCCTAGAGCATACATCCCTTATGTGGAAGGTGTTTCAAATAAGATTGATCGGCAGGAAGAATTTGAATCCAGTTTTCATAAAAAAAAAAGCAAATTTGGATAACATAAAGAAAACGCTTAAATATGAGAAGGATTTTGTGGGTTTGAAACTAGGTAGTGGTCTTTATATCACCCCTTGTTCATGTGGTCATGCTTACATTGGGGGACAAGAAGAGCCATTCGAAAAGGGATAGAGGAGCACACGAGGGATCTTTAGCATTGTAGGACAGGTAAGCAATCAGCCCTAAATATCCTTGTAGCGAATAGCAACCATATTTTTGCTATTGCTTTATATATTCCCCCCGCAAAGGTGATCACAAAAGAGAAGAATGGTTTCAAAGGGAAGTTAAGGGAGTCCATCGAGATCGAGCAACATCTAGATAACTCTTCGACAAAGATGATGGGATGTGACTTAGTAAGGTTGGCATGATCAGGCTTTAAGCCGAGATCTCTAGATTAAACCAATCCCCGCCCCATAACCTTTTTGCATAACTAGCGAGCTACAAAATAACTAATAGAATCGGGCTGAATTTGAATCGTGAGCCAGCCCACCAGTTGAATGAGCGGCATATCTAGCAGGCATTCGTTTAAGCTTCCCTAATGACGGCTCTCATTACGGTAAGAGTGTAGAGTTCGGAGTACTGAGATTCCCCTTCGCATACAACCATTCTCGATTCTACCCATGCAAGAATAGATGGAATCTACCCGAAAGTGATATGCCAGTTCCAGGAAGAGATGTTGTTTCACTTGGGTGATTCACCTGTTGGAGAAAGATAAGGAAGAGCAGGAGGGCGGGTTGTTGGCCCAACTCCAATATTGTAACTCATTCACTCCATCTCTAGGACCAATCCCTTCTTTCCACTGCGTTTTGAAAGGGGTTGATGCCGGGTCTTGCTCCGGGGCTAACCGCTATCGGTGTTTCGAGTCGGCCCACCCTGCTCCGAAACTCTGATGCTTGGAATGACTTCCTTGGTCGCCCTGTTAGAGAGGTCAACAAGACAAATCAAGTTTAGCCCTATTCTTATTTAAGCCCTCGGATTGAGGGATTTCTGATACCTGCTCGGATTGAACATCCTAATCCACGGCTGCTTCTGTTGGCTAGGTACATCCCCCGCCACGAGCTTGGAACTAGCAGCTAGAGATGAGACAAAGGCCCCAACTCACTTCAGCTTCCATTTTCATCAACATCAATCTTGAATCATGGTGAAGAGCAGCCGACCTTCTATCGACATAGCCATTCGTATTATCACTTCTGTTCAGTAACAAAGAAAGTAACTTCTCCCGTTACACAAAATAACTATTCTCGGTGGTCGTAATTCACCGATCAAAATAATCATTATTTTCGGGACATGATTTGGCAGTGGGCCACATGAAAAGCACATGAGTGGAATAGAGGGGAACAGATCTCATGCTTCATGTACGTAATTTCGATAGAGCCTTCAACGAAGGCTATCTCCCACTATTAGATACGTATTAGAAAGAAATCACTCCAGCTTCTTATATTTGAAGATTAAAACTAATGGTTTCCGATATTCGTGACTAAAGCTTACTAAGATGATGAACTTCAGACCTTTCTTCTCGGGAAATACCACCCCCAAGCTCAACTCTTTCAGGTTCACAATTCCGCTTTCAGTGCAGAAATCAATCAGGTTGGCTCGTCAAATCCTTCCAATGGAAATGCTTATGTGCCCTACTATTAATTAAAGCATTCGGGAAAGCAATCTATCAAAGATTTGTTGTTTGACTCTCGTGCTTCATATGAGTGAAAAGTGAGGTAAGGTGTCATAAGGAAGGAATAGTACTAAAGCCTAAGGTAAGGTGTTCCTTCCTTTTCCCACTACCTAGGCTTTAGGGTTTACTTATGACTTAGGTTATCTTGATAGAGTGTGAGTAAGTGTGAGTAAGTGTGAGTAACTGGGGTCCCTAGATAGATTGAGTATATAGCCTAGAAGGAATATGAATTGCATAGAAAAGGATAGATTTCTATTAACTGGGATAGCCTGGGTAGCTGGGGTGAGTAGCTTGGGTAGATAGCCTGAGTATATAAAGTATACTTAGCGGAAGTTGTGCGGAAGTACTAATGTATCTCTCATATCCACACCTGAACCCAAACTAACCCGACCCGACATGCTATGGTTGCTTCTCTGAATCTATACTATGTTACCCGCTTGGTATAGCATGCGAAGCCCTACCCACCAGATATATATGTTCCCTTATTAGCTTATCTCTTATTGGCTTATCTCCACTGGTTAAACAACTACTCTCATGCTCCTTTGCTCCTCAATAAGTATCTGTCGAGCTGTCTGTCTTCCCCATCTCGCCTATCTAGCTCCCAATCTATCTAGCTCCAAACCTTCCTAGCTTTATTCTCTATCTATCTCGCTCCCTATTGATCTTCCCCTTCCAAGCGATCTTCCCTATCTATGCGGATAATGCGGAAGTGCTAATCCCTTATTATAATATGTTACATGCCTTCTCCTTGTGTTCGTAATGACCTGCAATAAAAGAATCGTATAAAAGAATAGATCTAAACCTTCCAAGCTGTCTTCCCCATGTATCTCGCCTATATAACCTTCTTCCCTAGCACAAGGTTCTAATACGTTACATGCCTCTGGCTTATCTCTTATTGGCTTATATTTTCTCTCTTCTGGACCTAGCACTCGCACTGGACCCGACACTCACTTTCGAGAAAGCCATGCTCCCAAAGGTAGTTAGCACGCGAAGCCGCCCCACACAACAGATAATACGGGGCAGCAAGAGGCCATTCTCCTTGCCCTCGTACTGTCAAGCAAGGGGAACCTTGATGGATTTTCTTTCTAGGGCTTGGTAAAGTCTTAGCCCAGCCCAGATGGTAGAAACCCTGCCTAGCTCGGAACTGCCCAGACCATAACGAAACGGATAGGTAAGGAACTGTAAAGAACTGCTCGGCTGGTAAGGAGAGGTTTACTGCCCTGCCCAACCAACAACGCACGCAAGGAAAGCTGCCCTACACTGTTATGCACTAGTTATGCACTGGCCTCCCCATGCGATGCCAGCCTAAGTCAATCTGTCCTCTGGTTTGGAGATATTGATTTGGAAGGAAATCCAGGCTCGAGGTAGCCATTCTCCCCTTACTCTCTTTCTGAAATGATAGAGGAACAAGCTCTTCCGACGTAGGAGGGAGAGGAATGTAGTCACTCGACCATAAGGGAGAGGAACAAGCTCTTCCGACGCGGGAGGGAGAGGAACAAGAGCAATCCTTCCTAATGACATATATAATGAATGACTGGAAGAATATTCAGCATTCAAACGTTTCTTGCTCTTAATCTTCTATCTCAACGAGCAAGAAACGAAAGATTTGTTTAACAACTTGCCCCAACCACACCAATCACTCGGATCTAGGAGATGTTATCGAAGCTTATCGAGTTAGCTTCCTCTTCCTTTGGTTGAGCCCGCTTAACGCTACCTCCATAATTACATATATAAGTGAAAACTCACTCACCATGTTGATAGGTAAGAAGGTAGGTAAGGTAAGATAAGGTTAATCCGGGAAGCTTGGCTAAGGTAAGGGTTTCTTTCTTTGCTAAAGCGTAATTACATATATAATTCATGACCAGCAGCATGATCCGGCGTCCGTCGAGGCTGGTTGTAGAGGGACGACTTCATTAAGTGGGCGCGTTAACTCCTTTTATCTCCAGAAAAGCCACTTATCTCCCTAAAGAAGAATGACTTCCAATAATTCCTGAGATATCGAGAGATTGATTGGTATTAGTTGCATTCTCCTAGAGCTGGCATTCATTCTTGATCTTGCCTTACTTTAATAGAGAGGGCTTCTATGATGCTCTGATGATCCGATGTCGGAACATTAAAAGAAATTCAATATTGGCTGCCACCTGCGATTGATTACGCTTAGTGCATACATTCATTCGTGTCTCCTTCCTTCTAAAGGAAGGTTGGTCGAGCGGCGCCTAGTCGAGCGTTAAAGCGTCAGTGGGAAAGATGGCAAGTCAGAGGAGGAAGGATGGCTCGCCAATAAGTGGGGCGAGGAAGGATGGCTCATCCACACTGGACGAGGAAGGCAAGCACTCGAGTGGGAAAGAGGCTATTCATGAGGCAAGTCATAAGGAAGGCAAGGTTAGGCAACGTGACGTAGGCAATTCAGAAGGAAGGTTAAACAAGGTAGCATCATAAGTAAAGGCATATCGAGATCGAGATACAAAACCACCAGTATTCAATTCAGTTGCTTATGGACCAATTAAAGAGCTAGTTGTTGTTCGAGTACCATAGTCCACAGCATCCCTTTCACCAGTGAAAGACCAAGCAGGTTAGCCCCCGTAGCAAAGGTGCTTTCGGTTGTTTTTCCAGTTCCAATTGATTCAATTGCAATTATTAGATTATGTATTTGTTCTTTATTCAGTTCCAGTTACCCGAGTAACAGATTCTCCAGTTGCTTCACCCGTTCCTTCACTTGTAAAGCCCACTCGACAATAACTTATATAGAGCGACTACTTCATAATCGTTAAAGACTGCGCTATCCAGCGCTTACATTGAAGCTCATGTTGATTGAGTTCATAAGAAGCTCGCCCAAGATCTCTTCTTCTTAAATCACCTATATCCCGCTACATCTAAACTGGTTGGAGAGTAATTACTTTGCCCGGAGAGCCAGTGCTAGTTGATCCAGCAGTAGATCCAGCAGCAGTGACCATTGACCCGGTTCCAGTTGTTGTTGATCCCGAGCCAGCTAACCGAGTTGATCCAGTCGTTGAACCATACGTAGTAGTTGCAGCAGTTTGTTTACCTGTGCTACTAGTTACAGTTCCGGATCTATATGTATATTAGGATCTCTCCCTGCAAGAGTATCATGGGTTGCTGCACTATTTTGAAATGGTTGTCACTGGACCTAACGCCCTTTAATAATAATTGCGCGTGTAGGTAAATAACTAGGTCAACTCAATCTTGATCTATTCTTTAGGTAAATAATAAGGTTGTTGTCGTCGAAGCCTATAAAGGAGTCCAGCACAGCACCAGGATAGTGAGTGGAGTGTTAGGTTCTACATTGTTCCCGCAAGTATGAATTCTAGTGCAAATAGTGGCTGAAGTGCAGAGACTAAAATGATCCCTCTACGACTAAATTAATAATCGTTCAGGACTGCTCCCGCTAACACTACGGATACCGATCCTAGGCGGATTGATAACCATTGATCCCGCCCTCTTCATCTACTATTAATAAGAACTTTCCCCCAACGCAGCTTATTATTACCTAAAGACGCGATATGTTAGTTCTAAGTAAATAGTCAATTTGGGTGGGAATAAATAGTATTGAGCTACGACCTCATTAATAGGGATCGCCCATAATTGAGGATCGTGTGCGTAATGATACTAAACCTCTCTAAAGGCTGGGGTGTTTGAGAGTCTCCAACATTCTATCTCATCCGCTAGTTGGCCAATAACCTTGCTGACGATATTCTGGGCGCCCATAGCCTTATAGGTGCGGGTGGTACCATATCCATCTCATTCCGTAGTATATCCATCCCATCCCGTAGTATGGACATGTGACTAAAAAAGTGTATAAATTGACCCATAGACATAGATCCAGATACATTGCCTGCCAGATATCCATAGATTCGATTTAGGGATGCCCGCAACACCTCCCGATTTTATTACCAGTCATCAAGTTGCATCGGAAATCCAGTCAAGTTGCATCGTATAAGAAGTGAAACTATCATTTCTATCTCTATGAATCAGAGAGAGAAGATCAGTTCTCATTACAATACTGAATATTCACCACCGTTTGAACCATGTTTGATCAGACTCAATCGAGCATCATTCACTGGCTCTGGATCAATTGGGAAAACAACTGGAACAACGGGCAATGACGGAACTAGTGTGATAGGAACATTACCGAATATCAGAATTCTACTGATTGGAACACTATCACTTGTTGGAACGTAACTTCTAGGAAAAGATCCGAATGCACTACACTCCTTTCCAATAGCCGTAACTCCACCTCTAGGAACAACACAGGATATCGGAGCATCACTTCTTTGAACAATTTCAAATGCCTTCACCTAACGAATAGGAACAAATGCATATGTTGGAAGATCACTTCTAGTAGCATTAAGTACTGCAGGTGTGGGTAGGACCACCTAATACAGCCATCCAGTTGGACCTTAACGCTTGAGCCTTTGTTCCAGTGTAGGGTAGCCGCGTGAAACTATGTGAATGGGATTTCAATCGATTCTTTTAATAAATGGTCCGTTATCAAGTTAGGTTGATCTTACTTATATATCGATCATGTTGATGCCAAGACCCAAGCTAGAACCATGTACTTAATCGTTACTGTACTAGAAAGGACAGAATATCCTTTGCCCATTGATTGATTTCTGAGCCATAATGATAGGAAGCCAATACCGGAGCTAGTTTATGCTAGGATGCTTTCTTACTGTGGTCCGGGGGTTAGTACACTAAAAAGTATCAACATTTCCATCGCAAGTCAAAACAAAAGCTAATGTATGTGGGTAAATACTAAGCTTGCATCCAAAGTAGGAACACTTGCAGATGCCAAAACAAAAGCAGTGGGAGTGAAATTGAAATGACTTATTCGAACAAAAGGAAATCCCAGAACAATAGCTGCTTTTCTTGGTGCTGGGTAAACTGGCACTGGGTCAATAGCTGCTAATTTCATAGGTATTTTTTTCCCAACCAGATTTTGCGTGCTATTCCTTCCGCCCTGGTTCAGGGCTAGTTTCAATCAAGCACTAGCCCGAGGCTGACGTAGTGACCCAAGGAACTAGCTCTTCTCCTCAACCTGTTCAATTGGAGATAGCTATAGAGCGCACTTTTTCTATGCTTTATTGACTATAGAGGCTCGAGAGACCTCAACAACTTGACCCTACCTACGAACAGACTTTAGTACGACTGACTCTCCAGCCGGTCCTTCTTCGGCCACTTCTTCGAACGATTATGAAAGAGTTGGAAGGCCTTCTCATAGCCTGTGAATCGGAAGCCCTAGACCGTACCAACTCGCTTCAGACTCACTTTCCAGCTCACAATTGATAAAGTGTTAAACTTCAAAGGTCGGAGAAAGACTCTCTACAAGCGGATAGGAGTACTTTGCAAGTGCACCAATGTCCCAGAGGAAGGATGATATGAGTTAGGGCGGGTCATGACATACCTTCACGTAAGAGGAAGGTGCGGGTGTACAGGTCTAAGTCCTAGATGAGAAAGGCGATGTTCGCTAACCACCTAACCATCAGCAGATCTGCTTTCCAAGGAAGGTGAGGCTGTTCTGATTGATCCTAATCATGTGAAGCCCACGGAGTGTAACTAAAGCATTTCTGAAACCGTGCTTTCGATGGCAAGGCCAGAACAACCAGGACAGGATTTCTTTTCCAAGTTAGGTTGTTGGTCGACATTTCGAACGAACTGATCATGAGGGAGTATTGACATGAGAAGCTCGTTCGCCCCTACTTAGTATTACCTAGGAAGTGGAAAATACATTCCCTTGTTTACTACCATATTATTGTATGCCTATTTTGATGAGGCACGGAGGGACCCGAAGGCATACTTATGTTTAGGATTCCTGACCTTACTTAACGCTCCCTTTCACAAATCATTCCTTTTTTTATGGTAGTTGAGGATTTTCTTACTAGAGATCTTGTTCCAGGAGAGGGTGAATCTCTTGAGTATCA
>ML776848.1:59358-69482 GCA_009831015.1 Picea engelmannii | reverse complement strand
GGAACCCCTCTTCTTAGGGAAAGAATGGGGTGGAAGATAAATAAAAGATAAGTAGGCTTTGCCATAGCATTATTCGTCTTCGAAGCTATCTTATTCTAGCCACGGCATTAATCGAGGGCTTTCCGTCCGCACAGTAAAGCGTGTGCATTTAGAAAGGTTGACTTCTCATTAGTAGCTAGGCTAGCTTTCATTGATTCTGATCAGAGGTAACAGAAGTCGCTCTACTCTCATAGTATTCCCTTGATGTTCATCTCACTATCTAACTTCTCTGAAAGATCTTCAGAAACATTCATCGTGGGATAGCTTGTTCTCGTTGACAACCACATAGGGATAGTAAGATCCTTTCAAGTACTCCCACAGGGATAGGATTTAACTTCTTTGCTCGACAACCAGGATAGGAAGTCTCTCACCCCTCTGTAAGTCTTATCCGCCCCCAGATGCCTAATTTCATGAGTTTAGGAGTGAAGGAGCTAATCCTTCTCTGTCTCACACTCACTACGGGACAGATAACTTTTTAGATAAAGGAAATTACCTAGGAATATCTAGCCATCAGTTAGCTCTTCCTTCTGCTAGCCTCGGAGGGAGTGCTCATGACTCCTTCTTCTAAGAATAAGCCTTCTATTTGAGAACCACATAGGGAAAGATAACATAGTAAGAGCATGGTTTAGTTCTTATGCAAGCCTGATCTAGCCCTCTATATGAGCTACTTCTCGTTGAAAACTCCTGATCCCATGCTTCACACTCCTTAAGAAACTGAAAGCCTAATCAGTAAGATGTGATAGCATTCAATCAGGGTAGACTACGTTGCTTGCTCTGTATCTGGTAGTGCTTTCACTAGACCTGGAGCTGCCCCCTGCTTATGGCTTTTCTATTGGCTCTGCTCCTGCTTCTTACCGTGGTGCTTAAACCATTATAGGGGCTGGATTTGCTACTCGTGCTTTAGGTGTCGTAGCCTTTGCCTATGCGAGTGGATCAACTGGTTATGCTCGGACAACTGGATCAAGCTCAGAATCAACAGAATCAGTTGCTTCTTTAGGACCAACTGGATCTACTATTGAATCGACAGGTGCTTAATCGACTACTTCATCAATAGAAACCACTGGTGATGCTACTGGTGCTACTGAAGGCTCTGAAACTGCCTATGCTCCTTACTTGAATGCTGCTTTCTCAGATGCTGGGTATTGGTCCCGGTAAACCACGGGTGATGGCTTGAATCAGTCAATGAAGTAAACCATAGCCTATGCCCCTGCTTACTCAGATCCTTTTGGGGCACCACGTACCCATATGGGTTACAGAGTCTAGTTCACGCCCTATTATTAGGCCGTTACTCGGCAAAATGTTTTTGCTTCGATTTCAATTGCTTTAACAGGTGTCGCTTCAATCGTATCAACCCCGACTGGCTCAGGAACTACTACCGATAGCTTCTTTGCTTGGTCTCCCCAAGTTATTGAAGAGCACACTGGTCATGGTCATTCATATCCATGCCTCTCTTATATGAGGTCATGCCGGTCAGGGGCTTGCCTAATGTTCAAGAGAAAAGGGTTGGAGTACTTGTCTCATGAACTGAAGGAACAACCAGTCAGGTCAGGTGGTGGGGCTTGCCTCATGAACGATATTCTTGATCGAAATCACCCACCTCATGAACAGATCGTAGTGGGAAAAGGAAGGAACACCTTACCTCATGATTAATTACTATTCCTTTCTTATGACGAATGAGCAACTCTATTTTTATTCCATTCCTTCAACTTTCCTTATTCCTTATTCCTTATTCCTTATCCTTACCTTATTACTTACCTTATTACTTATCTCCTTATTACTTCACTTATTATTTTCTGGCTTGGCTTGGCCTTGGCAATGTCCCAAGCTTGGCCTAGCTTGGCCTTGGCCACGAGCAACCCCTTATTTCCTTGGCCATGAGCAACTTCTCTATCCTTGTTTCCTTTACTGTGCCTAGGGCACCCTAAACATTTCGGTTACTCATTATTGAACTAGAGAAACATCTCTCCTTGGTTGTTCTCTCTTCTTTATCTCTTACTGAACCATGGATCTTACTCATGCTATTGTTTCGAACGGCGGTTGGCAAAGAAGCACAAATGAAATAAGGGAAGGAACAAACCACTGGAATACTGCTTCACAATTGACTCAATCATCCTGCAGACGACCTCTGTATCACAGCATCTGACCACCAAAATGGGGGAGAAAGGTGGCCTCCTTGTGGTACTCCCATCTATCTATATAGGGTACCTTCAATCAACGATAGCACAAGAATAGTAACAACAAGGAAAACTGAGGGTGGGATGTGTCTTAGACGGGTTTAGTCGGAAGAACATCTCTGAAATATACATACTTCGGGGTGGTCGTGATAAATGGGGGAAATACGGTGATGAACAACTTCCGACACTGGCACAAGAGAGCGTGGCTCGAGATAGGAGCCGGACCCTTCTTGAACCATGGTAAATCAAAGAGCCAAAGATAGGTGGTAAGTTCAATAAACGAGCAAATATGCCCAAAATATAGCCCAATTCATCAAATGCAAAGTTTCAGGCAGATTCATTGGTCAGGGCGGGAACTAGCTACTCCCTTGAGTGAGACTAAACAAAAACATGCAAAGATACATATTATGAGCTAAAGGAAGTGTGAGCCCTTTCCCCTTGCTCCCTGTTCCCCTTTCCCCTAGGGAGATTAGGGCAAGGAAGTGTGGGCCTTTGCCCCCTAGCTTCGGCTTGAATCTCGCCAACTGCTTACCACCAAGGGAAAGTTCCATTCACTTGTTTTAGTAATGCCATTGACTCAAGAAGATGAAATGAGCGAACCTACCTTTTCTCTCTACCGCCAAGGGAAAGGGGCAAGCATCCTTCTTCATCGATCCTTGAGGGACAAGGAAATGGTTCTACACTATATCTATCTCTTCTTGGGCTTGCACTATATCTATATTGGGGCTCGCGTAATATATCGTACACCTCTATGGATCGACAACCACAATCATTCGGCCATACCTCATTTCTTTCTCCTGCCTGAAGAAATAGACTACTGAACACACATACCTCCACATGAGAGGGAGCGAACCAAAGAACTACCTTTTCTCCCTACCGCCAAGGAAAAGGATGGGATCGAACCACTTACAAGCTTGTTTTAGTAATATCCATCCTCTCTTTTTTGAGGATCCACCGACATGAGCGAACCAAAGAACTTCTTATTCTACCGGGTGGGGAAGGAAAATGAAATAAGCGAGGGCGTGCCGGAGCTAATAAAATAATTATACCATAACACTGCCTTTTCTCTCTAACGAAAGGGACAGGGAAAGGGCCTTCTACAACCTGAGTTCTGGGGAAGAAACTTGATTGGAAGAGGAAAAGGGAAAGGAATTCTCTTTCTTTATTCTTCTTCTACTCACGCCCTTCCACGTTAAGAAACGAATGGTCATTCAGGAGTGGACCAAGTTCCAGCTAATACTGGACTAAGCAATTCCGAGATATGGAACCAAGCATGTATATGGTGAGGGTCTGGACCAAGCATGATGTATGGCCGGCTTCACTACCAGATATCGACTGGAATGAAGGGTAAAGAAGGTCTGTTCTTGCGTACCAATCCCAATCCATCCCAAGCTCTGACTGGGGCGATTGCTAAACCATAACCCATTGCTCCCGGTTCGATCCTGCTACGGGAAAAGACCCTGAGATCATCCGAGTGAGTATCCCCTCGCCTTCACGATATCGAAAGGGTAAGCAGCTTTATAGACGGATTAACAATGGGAAACTTGATCGCAGGTTGAGTGCTCTCTCCCTCTAACCGATTTTGTGCCGGGGGCCGATCGAATCTAAATGGAATTGGGAAGGCCTCTCATTAAGCTTATGTCGTTTGCCTTCTGGACCTCCAAAACCTACTAAATGAAAATAAATACCTCATCCATAGCTAATAAGTAGAAGATACCTGCTGGGATAAGGCTCTGTATGATGCATATTGGGTAAATGCATGAATTAACAAATCCTTCTGCTTGAATGACATGGTAGCGTACTCCTCCCCAAGCCTTTATTATGAATGGGAGTCCCGTTAACTCCACTACTATCTAATCCTTCGTTCGGACTGGGAACAGGGGAAGGAACACCCTTGTTTAATAAATAATCGAATTCATTTATGTATACATATGTAGATAAACAGATTGGATCACTCGGTATGGGAAATCCATGGATCGAGAGGAAGAGAAGGCCATTCATTAAATAGTTTCTTTCTCCCGTTCATATCCCTTCCATCTGAAGATCAGGAGGGATCTATCTATCTCTGCACCACTGGGACAAGAGCATATCCTAAGTCCCAATTTATTCCCTATCATGTATAAAGCTTCCCCTCTCACCATATTCATATTTGATTCAGGGTGCTCGCTTTTCCCCCTCCCCGTGAGCTAGCTGGAACTAGACCAACCTTTCCCCAGATGACTAGCTTCGTGGGAGAACCCGCTGATACAAACAAACTGCCTCCCTCACTAGTCAAATGAGATAATCAGTTTAGCTATCGGGCTGGGCTGGAGACAGTAGTCAGTGCCTAGAAGATACGATCAGTGATAGAACTCTTGTCATTCAGTGACAGAATGAACCTATACTCATCAAAAATATACGACACGTGCATTAACCTATACAACGTGCTACAAGGCAGTCTTTTACAGTCACTGCTAGAACGTCAGTGTACAACCTATTCTCAGTGCCCAGGAGGAAGTGACAAGAGTACGTGCTAGTCCATGCCCAGTTGTTTGTACCCATAGTTTGTGTGCGCCAATTAGTCCGTGCCCAGGAGGAAGTGCCTTAACGGTAGTGCCGAGAGACAGTCTCATTGACAGGAAGGAGGTCAACATTGCTAGCCAGGAAGTGGTGGTCCATTATCATAGGGTTAGCCCATAGCCGATAGGAATTGCTTGAAGGTCATTACTCATAGCCCTCATTTACAATAGTCGCTAGTCGATACAAGAGTTGATGCCAACCAGGTTTCAATGACAGTCAGAGCCCATAGGATAAACAGTATCATAGTCAGTCAGTGCTAGATTTATGCTCTACTCATGGGGGATGCTCTGGTCAGTGCCAAGTAGTCAGTGCAGCTATTATCATTTCCAGTCTCATTTCTTGAACCTTCAGTGAATGAACCTCTTGTCGGTGCGGGAATAAATGAGAATCTCTAGTCAGTGTCAGTCGTCGGTATGAGCTAGAAAAATGTAAACATGAAACTCTAGTCACTTGGAAGCTCTACTCAGTGCAGCCCACATAGTTTCCAGAATCCAATTGCCATAATTGATTACCCATTTATTGTTTCTCAACGGTTCTTCCTCTCCATGCATGTATTCGAGTATGCCTGATCCTACTAATGCATAGATCCAAGTATTCCACCTTCAGAGAAGTAAGAAGAGATATAGGTTTGATAGGCGAGAATATATGGGTAATTAAAAAAAATAGGTAGTTACAAGAGATAGATAGCTCCGGGGCTAACCCTGCACCTACTGGAGATGAAGAGATAGATACTCCCCCGGTGAAGTGGACTCTAAGGGATGATACCCCAGACATATGAATGGATGAAGGTACCACTAAGTGAGCTCCGTCACCATGTTTTCTACTCGTGCCCGTGAGTATAGAATATCCCCTCCCAACCCTATATATCCCATTTCTGAGCTATGTCTCTCGAGCGGCACGAAGTAGGACATCACTCGTTGGATCAATCTTCGTACCTACCGGAAATCACTCTTCACCCTCACAGTTGACCGATAACGATCAATTGATCGCCCCTCATCCATTGACCAATTCATCATATTACGTATATAAGAGACTGTACTCTTTTCCCTCCTTCCCCACCATATATTCAACGGGTTTTCTAAATCTTTTTTATTTTATTTGATTCGGCTTTCAGTCATACCGTAGGGAAGAGAAGAGCGGTATCGATAAATGGTTGGAAGGAATCTTGCTAGTGATATTATCTACTTATTAATAGTCGACCCACCTCTGGGCTAGTTTTATCACATATACGAAATGGAACATTCCACCATCACCATTTTAGCCCAACTACTTAATGAAGTAGTTCGTTAGGTCAATAGTTCCAAATATCGGTAGTGCTTAGCCTCTTTTCTTCCCTCAATACTTACCCGAGATAGCTCAAGGAAGGTTATCCCCTCTATTTCTTTCCCTCAAAGAGAAAAGGGTTCTCCCTTTCCCGTAGCGAGAAGGTTATCCCCTTATCTCTTCTATCTTCATTCTTCCCCTCAAATTCATTTATTCCCCTCTCCCTATCCACTAGGTCTTAAAAACCCTCACCTCCAAGAAAGCACCTACCATACCATAAATATGTTTGTAGGTCAAGTGGATAGTAAGGGTAAATGGCCAGCCCCAGAGCCACTAGCAACAAAAAAAGTCGGGAACTAGAAGCCCTTTTTTCATTTGACCAGCGGAGCCCTCCCTTGGTCATTCCCCAGTAGTGAATGTTCTATGGAGTAGATTCCAGCCTGAAGTACGTAACTGACTGGTACAGCAAGGCCTAGAGAATGGGAAGTTCAGATTTCCTCCTTTCAACACCTTGCCTGCCTGTGCCAGGCCTGCCTTCCGATGCATTCCGATCGAGACGGCCCGCCCCACTAGACGAAGTGATGTTCTTTCATCTCGGACTCACGGCCCCTCCTGCCTCTTAACCTCACGCATAATCGACCTTCCTTCCTTAAGGATGGGTTGAGGGAGACCTCTACCCTTTAAGCATGCCTGGTTACTTATTTTGCCTGGTTCCATTCCCTACTAATATCGAAAGCCTTTAAGTTAGATTGCCTTTAAGTGAAGTGAAGTAAGACTCATGAATGAATGCACCTGCTTCGTGCACTCTCGAGTCTCTATGCAACCTCTCCCTAACGAATTGACACCATGGAAGGGGAGCCGCCCTTCTTTCCTTCTTTACCAAGCAACTAATAACCACTTGGATAGATTGAACTACTTCGATGGATGCAAGGTGGGAGGTTTACTTAAAATAGACTACTTGGATTGCTAGAAGTCCGCCCACTACTTTATATATTTGGCTAGGCCACTACGCAGGAAGAGCGATTGGGAGTAGGTTCTTTATCTGTTTTCCAGTCTTTCAGCAAGGGAGATGGGTCCTACTTTCAACAAGTAGCAAGATCACCTAAAGATTCTCTTATTGGATCCAGGAGGGTTCCATCTCAGAGGACGCATGTCAAGAGACCCAAATTTTGGGGATTCAGACACCGGGAGACCGAGAGTAAAGAGTCTCCCAAAGTCGCAAAAGGGAGAATCATGATCAGATCCTAACCATCGATCAGGATGAGTGTGGGTCGTTAATCGAGTTGGATCGTGGTCATCGGTTCAAGAGGAATCTGGACTGTTAATCTCTCAAGGGGGAGATTTCGACATTTCTTCATTGGGAAAAATAGAGGGGAGAGTCAGTTGGCACTCATCCAAGAAATCGTGAAAGGAGAAATCATGATTAAACAAGAACCATCCATTCAGTGGCAGATATGGACCGTTGATTGTCTAGGGGACTTCATGGATTAGAAGGAGGAGAGGTTGGAGTTGCATCACAACTTCATGAACCCCGAAATCACGACATGATCAAAGGAGTTAGCCCCAGGTCATAGGGCATGGTCACATGGATAGAGGCTAAGGGAGGAGCCAAAGCCCGCTAAGCATTTTCGACATTTCGGGATCTAGGAGCTTGAAGGACGTAGAATCGTTTGCAGTCAGAATCACAAAATCACGAATTACAAAGTCTTAAAAAGTGGACCGTGGTCATGGGTAGTGGTCGTTGATCGAACGCCAAGACATTTCATCATTTCGGTAACTGTGGATTCGAAGGACAAAGGAGATAGACCCTTGCATCGCGATTCCCCAAATCATGATACCCCAAAAGAATCAGGCTTTGACATTTCATGGACCAGGGATTCGAAAGGCAAAGGAGGAACACTTGCATCACGATTCCCCAAATCATGAAACCCTGAAAGAATTAGGTTCCAACATTTCATCGACCAGGCATTGGAGGGACAAGGAGTCAAACCCTCCATATCGTGAAATGCAAAAATTGAAGAGCCGGGATAGTGGTCATATGAGTCTGGGGTGAAGGTAGGAGCTAGTCGGAGCTAGGCTCTATTTCGGGGTTCGGAAATTTGAAGGATAAGGATCCTGGGAGAGCTCGCATGGAGGAGTCTCGAAACTCCGAAATGCGAAAGGTGTGTTGGTTCAGAATAGAGAAGAGTGTTGAAAGTTGAGCGTATGCATAGGTTTTCTCAAAGCCTGTGCTAGGGAATTAAAGGGACATGTGGATTGATTCAAGGGGTTCCAGCAGGAGTCTGAAGAGCCATTTTGGCTCAGGGAAGAGAGCGATCTAGAGACCGGGAGGTCAGTGGACCCTACTGAGGTAGGGGTCTGCATCAAAGAGTCTAGCGCAAGACTAGTACTCACGAATTGGTGTCGCAAGGCGCGAGAGAAAGAAGTTGTAGGTAGTTTGATCTTGCAGGAGACATCAAAGGGACCTTTGTGTATGTGTATCAAGTGTTTAGGGTCTTTTGAAGGCCCGAGGTTCTAATTCAGTTCAGGATATTGAAGATCTGAGAGCGGGAAGTTGCAGAATCCCCAAGAGGGAAGGGGGTTGTGTCATTAGATTTAAATTTATTATAACTCAAGAGCCTCAACAACTTTATCAAGTACCATATCATCCTTTTTGAATTCACCTATGTCCATCTCAGAGCTTGTAATTTTCACAACTTCAAAATTGACCAATTACCATTATTGTTTAGCAAATAATCATCATAAAAAATAGAATATTATTGAATGGAGAAAACCTTGAAGATATCATCGATCCATCTAGGGTCTGACTAGATTGGTGAGATTTTAAATAAAATACTCATCATAATAAATAAAACATTCTTAAATGGAGAAAAAACTGAATATATCATCGAGCCATCTAGGGTCAGACTAGATTGGCCAATTTTTAAATGTATGGTAGCATCACAGCGAGAGTGCACAATGCTTTGTCGGCTAAGTATTGAATACCAAAATGGTCATTAACACTTCGAGTGACTAAGAAGTTGACACCTCATTCTTATCCCTTAATCCTTTTTTGGCCATGCCTTGAAGGGGTCCCCACCATCATTTTGTTGCTTTAGGGTTGTATATTCTAGTTTCTACTTATGTCTTGGTGCATATTGCTACATTAATTTTCACTTTGTGCTTCTTACTCCCTTTACATTCACTCTTTACTTCTTTGTCATTTTCATTTATTTTCATCTATTTTATGACCTTTACCTTTTTAGAAAAAAACTATCGATGGGCATTACTTTCCCAACACATTTCTTTCATTTATTTTTCATAGGTATGGTCCATGCACCTGCAATGTAGTTGAATTCCATTGAGAGATTGGATTTTTCGATTGTATCATACTTTTATCTATTTTTCATGCTCATAAAAACATTAAAATGACACCCAAATAAAAGAAAGGGGGGGGGNGGAAACCATCAGTGGTTGTGACCCATGAACATGGAACCTATTTTTAACCTTCTCTTACATTTGGGATCTATATTTCCTTAGGAGATGTACTATGATTATGAGTTAATTACTCCTGCAATTGGTTAATGTTATAGTCACTCTGGAGAGTGTTTTAGTTCTGCGTGTGTTTGTGCACTATGGGGTGAGTGAAACCTAATGATTGTCTCTCATGACGCGCTAGAGGCGATGAAAACCTGGAAAAATAAGAATCTGTTAACTTGGAGGGATTATTCAATGTACTTTTACAATGAATTTGAATATGGCGTAAGAATATGAAACGTAGGAAATTGAATTAGCTTTCCAAATATACAAATTTTATTTATAGAAATTGTTAATAACTATGTCAAATTTGTTTTTTTTCTAATAGTTGTATATTATTTTTCGAATAAAATATAAGGTATATATTGTTTTTTGTGTAGGTGTTGAGTACCTTAATGATAGAATTTAATTCCAAAAAGTTGTATACTTGTAGAGAAATCGTTTTTCTTGTGTCCTGTTATTTTTGGAAATTTATAATATTAATTTTATATATTTTTTAAATTATCAAAGTGAACATAAACATGAAATTACAGTGTATTTTATTCGTGCAGGCTAAGAGAGTCTTAACATGAT
>ML776848.1:14254-41253 GCA_009831015.1 Picea engelmannii | reverse complement strand
GCATAAAGGGGGGTAGATAATATTTCATGTTATTAGGAATGTGTGTGCATTCAAGTTAATAATAACAACCACGTACTTTAGGAACACATGAACATTCATAAACTGCATGTCTGTTAATTTTGTTTCAATTTGTTTTATGAACACTCACGTGTTATTATACACATGTTTCTTAGGAACGCATGCAAGTTATTGACAACATACATGTGTTCTTTGGAACGTCCCTATGTGGCTTGGTGAGTGGATTCTCAGGGTTTTCCAAACCTGCCACATTTGGAATGCTTGCACATTCCTAGAAACATGCACGCGTTCCTGCGAGTGTGCATTACTACTCACCGCATTTCCACTTTATCGTCCACCAACTTCATGCACTCACCCATGAACATTAATCATGGTGGAGATGAATGTTGTATGATGTTTCCAGAGTTGTCTCCACCACCTCTAACAGTATTGATTCCACTACCACCCTCAACGATGTTGGTTGTACATGTAGTAAAAACTAGAGGAGGATGCATAGGAGGAGGAGGATAGGAAACCAATAGGTGTTTGGGAAATAATATAGTTGAAATAGATTTGGAGAGGAAAATGAACACCAAATAAACTAAAAAAAGGTTTTAGTTGTTGGAAGCCACTATGAAATCTATATCTTAATGTCTTACTTGCAAGGCATTATGACTCTTAAATGAAGAGGGAGAGAGAGAGTGAGAGAGAGAGAGAGGGAGAGTTGGGGGGGGAGGGGGAAGACGGGGAAGAGAGAGAGGGGGGGTATATAATATTTCATGTTATTAGGAATGTGTGCGCATTCCATTCAATAATAGTTGGCACGCACTTTAAAAACACATGCGTGTTACTAAATCACAATGCACATGTTTCTTATTTTTATTTCAATTTGTTTTTGTAACACACACGTTATTGTACACATGTTTTTCAAGAACACGTGCATGTTCTTGATAACATGCCTACATGACTTGGTGAGTGAAGTTTATAGGTTTGTCGAACCTGTCACATTAGGAATTCATGCGCATTCTTAGAAACATGCACGCGTTACTACTCATGCTATTTCCACTTTATCTTCCAAAAACTTAGTGCGCTCACCCATGAACATTAATCATGGTTGAGATGAATAGTGTCTGATGTTTCTAGAGCTTCCTCCACCACCTCCGCCATAATTTCTTCCACTTCCACCCTCACTGACATTGGTTGTACATGTAGTACAAACTAGAGGATGATGCATAGTGGGAGGAGGATAGGAAACCAAGAGGTGTTTGAGAAATAATATGGTTGAAGGGGAGTTGGAGAGGAAAATAACCACCAAAGAAACTGAACAAAGGTTTCGATTGTTGGAAGCCACTATACAATCTATATTTTGTCTCTTACTTGCAAGGAAGTGCAATTCTTAAAGAATTTATTTTAAGCTAGTCACTCAATGGTGTCCCTAACCATGGTTTAGTAACTAGAACCTTGGGGCATATATCATATCTTTGGGGATGTGATTATGAAACCTCAAAAATGAATGAGATCTGCTCTATATCCAAAGGATAAGGTAGCCAGGGGAAGCTGTGAGGGTGGAGAATTCCCTTCCCTCCTAAGTAGTTGTGAGGTCACATACATCGTGAGGAGAATGAATCCTTCCAAAGAGAAATGTGCCCCTGTGAGGGTGGAGAATTCCCTTCCCCTCCTAAGTAGTCGTGAGGTCACATACATCGTGGGGAGGATGAATCCTTCCAAAAAGAAATGTGCCCCTTCGATAGAGGATACAAAAATAAATAAATATAGTGATACAACACAACAACCTGAAACTCTAGCAAGGGGAAAATCCCAAAACAAAGCGGCTACATTATTGCTAGTGTAGTTGGTTAGATGTAAAGGATTTATGGAAGACCTTCAACTCTCAATCATAATAAAATTATTCAATTGGAATCATAAAAGGGGCAGTAATATCAATGTTATAACTTAAATTAATTAATTTTTTATATGTTTAAAGTCATTAGAAAAAGGGCATATCATGCATGTTACCATGTTCCCATTGCATGAAAGCCTAAATGTTACCATCTTCCCATTGAATATACTATTTTTCATATAAATTAAACCACCTCCCCATTTTGTTGAAACTTATTTTCGACCAGGGAAATATTTGGAAATATCTTATTTTTTTATAGTTTTTTTTGACAGTGACTTTGGTCGATTCATGATAGCAGGTGAGGACACATTAAAAATGGATGGAACTGATGAGTGCAGATGCAACTAGAATGATTGACTTACACATCATTGAGTCACGTATGATCAGTCATATGAGGAAACTAGATAATAGTCTATCTCAATCACACTTCACCTCTATAGGTCTTATGACTAGATATTTGTTTGCATCTGGTGGATCTACAGTTTGATTTGGAGATACTATTGATAGTTTTTTTCTTTTCAAATGAACCCAATATGGATGGTTGGATGGAAATAAGCTTGTCTAAGTTAGTAACTTGCTTCTTCTGGTTATCCCTGATAGCTCAAGGTTATCCCCAGTCTCTTACTGTAGAGATGGTGCCCTGCAAGCCAAATTAGATGAAGAGAAATATATAATTCATGCTTATCCCTAGTAGCTCAGGGTTAGCCCCTTTCTGTTACAACACAATTGTTTCCCTACAAGACAGATTAGATGAAGATTGATATATAGTTCGAGATATAGTTTGTGATCAAAATCCAGTTTGAGAGACACATATATAGCCTAGATAAGAATCCATATAGATAAAGCCAAAATCTAGGCCAAGGTAACAACCAACTACTACTACCATAGCCAAGCTAACAATGTATTTCTTTATCTCAGATGGAGGTTCCTTTATATTTATATTTCCATAGCCAAGATAACAATGGCATTCAACAAAGTAGCGAGGTTCCTTTATATTGATATTGCCACCATGGAGAAGAAATCGAATTGAAAAGACACTCATATCAAGGTGGAGGAGCTCCAAAAAACTAGCTAGAAGGGAGGGTTGGTCCTACAACTAGAATAGGAGCGTCCTAATCCTTTACCTCAACTATTCTGTCTAAAGTATAAACAATTGATTATGTCTAATTCATGGCATTTTCTTATGTTTCCGAGCGTATCTTGCTATAAAAAAACTGCAAAATCATTGCAGGTCCTTTGTATACAACCAATTTCTCGTACGAGAGAGCATCTTCTTTATGATAACAGCGGTAATTTGAATTCAAATATTTTTTGTTCTGCAAGTAAAAATCAGGAAATTTGTAGAGTAGTAACTTCTACAAAATAAGATGAAAGGATCAGGCCAAGATGGATTTGACTCTTTAATTCTCTCATAGAGGACAGGGGTGGGTGGTGACTTCTTAAATATTAGTCAAGGCTATCAGATCTTGATATGAAAATGTGTGATCTATGGATATTTGTGCTTAATCAACCTAGACTACAAACTCTCTAGAGGGCTGGCTAAGGGCTAGTTAAGGCTCTTACTTCTCTTATGATCTACTAATTATAATTATGATATTCACTCATCAATTAGTCATTCCTTCGACACTATATATCTATGGAGCGAAGGCAACACTTGCGAGAGAGGTAGTTGAAATATAGCCCACAACGCCAATTGAAGTGGAAATCTATTAATCATTCACTTCAAAGTTTATAATTGTATAAAGCAGGATTGCATGAAACATTATTTAAATATTTTTATTGTTATTTTTGAAATAGACTAATTTATGCTTTCCTACATCGGTAGAGACTTCCTTTTCTATCCGGACCAAGGATGGACTTTCTTGCATCTCACTACTCACTACTCACTCGGTGCTAGAAATCTACCTCACAAGGAGCTCGACGCTAGTACATGGTCTTGGTCACCCTAGATGGGAAGTTGTTTCTTTCTTTATCCACTCATTTCTCCCTCCCACTTGGTAAGTATTTGGCTCAAAAACATATTTGAATCAGAAAAATTTTCTTCTTTGTAAAAACCAATAATTGGGAAGTATCTTAAAATATCTTTCAAAGCTAAGAAACACTAGATTTATTGATTATCTTGAAATGTTATGCTGAAATCATGGCTTGGTTTTCATGACATGTAACTCTGACAGACTCAGTCCTGCTCAGAGAAAACTTGAACCAAGGGAGGTAGGGGGTAGGTGCAACTATCTTTCCTCTTGTACTTCAATTGTAGGTCCACGATTTCCAACGCTTTTCCAGCGAAAGCTTCATCTCACGAATGCCCAAACTCACTACACCATCAATAACCTATGTTGTGGCATATGATGAAGCCAAAGATGATGAGGCAGTGGGTTGGGGTGAAACATGCCTCACCATAGCCGATGAGGCAGTGGGTTGGCGTGAAACATTGCAGAAATGTAGCATTTCCTCTCTCTATAGAACGAGGTTAATCAATAGATAGAGGGTGTAATTTAGATAGGGTTTGAATATATGTAAATGGATGAAAATATAGAGGGTGTAAGGGAAGGATGAAGAACAAAGAGTTGGAAGGATGCAGGATTAACTGATGTTGTAGCAAGGATGCAGGATTAACCGATGATCTAGCTTCTTTGTTAGCAGAAGAAGATTCAGCATATACTTTCAGAAACAAAGGTAAGATTAACTTCATTGAGCATTGACAATTCATTGAGCATTGACAATGCAATAGAGGAAACATCAACTTTCTTACCTCTAAGGCTACATTTGAGGGGATCTAAGCACGAGAGGATCTAAATGGGGATGAATAGATAGCCACAACGAATATAGATCTAGGAGGTGAATGGATACACACTCTGAATACCCCTCACCATAATGCATACACAGATCAATTTTCTTGATTTGTTACACCAATGTTATCGTCCTCAGAAAAACCATGTCAAAAAAATATCTATGATCAATGAAATTTCTCGGATCGATGAGATCAATGAAGTTATAATAGATTGAAAACTAATGTTATGTAACATTAAAAGATAATTTTATATATGAAATTATAATAGATATCTATGTTGTTAGTCAATAATATATTTGATAGAATCAATTTAAATATTATGAAAAATAATAAAACAAATCCTTCTATATACCTGTTTGGAAAGTAAAAAAATATTTATGTTCATGCTCTCAATGTAATCAATGGTCAACCCCGAATCCAATGTTATAGTTTGTGCATTGCATTTCCCTCTCGAGGGACTAATAAGAAGCGTCAACTCTACTTATGACATTAAAACTATTTTATTGTATTCATTTAAACTAGTCCATAAGATTCCCATTTATATTTTATTATATGTAAATGTGATTTATAATAATCTAATTAATAAATCAATTTATATTAAAAAATTTATATTATTGTGTATTTTTAATGAATATATATATATATATTTTTAAATATTTATATAATAAAACAATTTCACAATACTTAAATTTTAAATATATTCATATTAAAGTAAATAAAGAAAATGTTGAACCATTAAAAAAACAATTTTTTATAATATAATATAATTAAATTATATATTAGTAATAATCACTTTATAAAAGTGGTTGATATAGTCATTTTTCAAGTGGTTGTCACTTTTACAAAGTGGTTATTATTAGTTGATGATCTACATATCTTGAAGATAAACATTAATATATTAAAATAATTATTACGTATATGTAATAATATTTAATAATTTTAATTTAATACATTAATTTAATATTTTAATATATGTAATACAATAAAAATGTATAAATTAAAGTATTAATTTACATTAATGGATAATGTAAGATATTAATTGATTGACATATTAATAATATAATTAATTAATTAATTAATACATAAATCCATTATTAATTAATGTATTGCTAGATTATTAATATACTAACAAAGTAAAACAGTGATACTATATATTATTAATACATTAATACTATATAATTAATACATTTATTACAAACAATTATGGTTTACTATCCTATGTTCTTATAATCATAATTATGAATGGCATTAAAATATTAATAAAGTAGTAATACATTACTAAAATATTAATACATTATTACATAAATGTAATGTATAAATTAAATTATTAATTAACATTAATGTATAATGTATGAACTAATTAATACATTCATATAATATTAATTAACACGATGTTAAGGTATTTACATTAAAAAATATAATACATTATTAGAATAATAAAAATACATTTATTATGTTAAATACATTAATAAATTATTAATACTTTAAAACATTAATAAAGTATTAATTAGATTATAACATAGTACATTAATAATACATCAATAAAATAGTTATACATTAAATTTAATTATGTTAATAATACATTATTAAATATATTAAAATAATATATTAGTATAGTAAAATAATATATTAATACATCAAAGTAATACATTAATAGTATTATGTTTCATACATTAATACTATATATATTATTACTACATTAATAAATTAATATTATTAATACATTAACACTACTGATACCTTTTTATATAAATGGAATGTATAAATTAAAGTATTAATTAACATTAATGTATAATCTAATGTATTAATTAATTGAAGCATTAATAATGTATTGTATTAATTAATTAACACATTTATACAATATTAATTAATACAATGCTAAAGTATTAATATACTAATAAAGTAATACATTAATAAATAACTAATACATTAAGTTTAATGACTTTAGTTATACATTATTAAATTATTAATACTTTAAGAATACATTATTGCATTAATACATAATGTACAAATTAAAGTATTAAAACATTAATGTATTATGTAACATGTTGAATTATAAAGAGATTAATACATTTATTTAGAACGACCTTGGTTCACTATGGTTGAGCATGATCATGGTTTCTTACGGTTAGGTAGACCTTAGTTGACTTTGGGAAGGAAAGGTTGACTATGATTGATTGTGGTTATCCTTCCCCATGGTTGACTGTGGTTGACCATGACCATGGTTGACTATGGTTGACGAGGGTTTATTATGGTCGACCATACCCATGGTTGACATTTATTTACCATGCAGATCTGATTATGGTGGCCCATGTTGATTATGTTTAACCATTGACCTTAATGACATTAGCGATACGTTATTAGATTATTACTACATTAATAATACATTATTGCATTAATATAATGTAAAAAATAAACTATTAATACATTAATGTATAATGTAACATGTCAAATTATTAACTCATTAATACATTAATTGATAATGATCTTGGTTCACTATGGTTGACCATGACTATGGTTGACTAGGGTTTATTATGGTCGACCATACCCATAGCTTACCTTCATTGACTATGTACATCTCATTATGGTGAGCCATGTTGATTATGTTTAACCATAGTTTACTATGAAACTATTGCATTGCAATATTGATCATGTTTTGTGCATCACATTGCGACATCAGATTTTGTTCGTCCCACTATGATGTCAAGTTTTTCCTGTCACATTGTGACATCAACTTTTCTTCGTCACATGAGATAGAAATATTATGGTCTTCAAATTACGACGAAGAATTGTTTTTGGTCACATTATGGCATTGGAATAAGTTTCTCACAACCCAATAGTGGGTTATATTCATCATATTGTGATGTTGGGAAATGTTTGTCTCATTGCAATGTTGGTCTGTGTTTGTCACATTGCCACATTCAGTTGTCTATATCACATTGCGACAATGAATTGTGTTCATCTCATTGTGATGTTTGGAAATATATGTAACAATGAGACATCACGATACGGGCATCACATTCGAACATGAGGGTATGTTCGTCATGCCATGACATTACTATGGTTGGTAGATTGTAATGTTATTATGTTCGACACATTGCGACATTTGGAAATGTTTGGCACATTGCAACCTCAGGATATGTGTGTGACATTGCGATGACAAGGAGATAAACAACACATTGTCATGTGTCGCAGTGTATGTCATAATGCGACTTAGGATATGTGCATCACATTGAAATGTATTAATGTGTAATGTAATGTATAATGTGTAATGTAATGTATTAATTCATTTACACATTTATACAATATTAATTAATACGGTGCTAAAGTATTAATACACTAATAAAGTAATACCTTAATAATACATTATTAGATAAACAATACAAAAAAAAACATTTTAAACATTTAATACATTTAACATATGAAATGCATTAATAAATACATTTCTAACTCATTAATATTTGAAAAAAAATATAAAGTATTAATACATTAATGTATAATGTAACGTATTAATTAATTCATACATTAATAAAGTAATGTATGAATTAATTAACATATTTATACAATATTAATTAATACAATGGTAGATTATTAATACACTAATAAAGTAATATGTTTTTTCTTTTACAAAAACGGATAGAGGATATTTATAGATTTAGGTCCGGCAAATAAGTTGTTGGGTGATTTACATTCGAGAGTAGAACAACGTATGGGCATTCTTGTTCAATCAAAAACCTCAGGTTCTTAGTACAAAATTCCAGAGGATAGATGGATTCCCCGGGGGAGAACAAATTGCTTGGCTTAGCTACCGCAGAATGAAACATAAACTGAAACAAAAATAAGAAGTAAATTAACTGAAACATGGACTAGGCATTCTAGTCTTCGTCTGAACTTTCCTGGGGTTTTGTATCTTTGGCCCAGGATTTGGAAAGCTCCTCGACCTTCGCTTCTAGCTTGCTGACACGGTGTTGCAGAGTTCCTAGAACCTTTTCCATACCCTTGAATTTATCTTCGAAATCGTTGTTCACATCTTCTCTACTCGATTTGAGTTCTTGGTTCAGTGACTCCTAGTGGTTCGTTCCAACTATGTCCATGCTAAGAATTAGATTGGCTTGCTCCTTGGCTTGAATATTGATCATGTCGAGCTCGGAGTGCAGCTGAGAGAGACTTTCTTCCATCATGGGCTCTGGATTCGAGGACGAAGCCATTTCTTTTCCCTTCCCTTGGACCACGAAATCGTCAAAATGAGATAGCTGCTCTGAGAGAGGAAGAGATGGGGTTCTGGTGCCTAGGGTTCAGAGATTTATAATAGTCCTAGTTTGTGGTGTCACATGGGCCATGGGGGTGCCCTCATGCCTTCTATGTACTTCATATCTTAATCTGATTTGGTTTTTCCTGCAAGTGGGGGTGTGCAATCCTGAGAAGTACATTTGAATCTCTTCTGAGGGTGGAAGAATTGGCATCAGCATGACGAGGGGTGTGGATTCTTACTAGGGATTACGAGATTCGGGTGTACCTGTAGTCTTCATTTACTTGGATCACTCCCTTTCTCAAGAGTGCTCCCTTGTTGGCTTCGACGTCTGTGATATTATTGAGATCTCTTAGGATATGGAAGACTTTAGTTGATCTGAAACTGGAAAGGAGGAGAATAATATTCGTGTAGACTTGGGATAGTAGAAGATTTCTTAGTTTCTTTTTTAATGCAATGGCCTAAATTATGATCCTGGAGTCTTCGAAAAAAATGAGGTTTTCAACGTTACGTTCAATTGCTAAATTTAGACCCTGCCACAAGGCTAGGATTTCAGCTTGGTTGTTGGTGTCCATTCTGAGTCCCCAGGTGATGCTTAGGTCTATGTTGCCGAGTGGATCTAATAATACACCCCCTCCTCCTGCTGCTTTGTGATTCCCTTTCGAGGCCCCGTCAAAGTATAGACAGTGTTCTTCCAGGGAGGAGTGCCATTTGATAAATTCTTCCTCCTCCATTATGATTTCCCATCTTTCTTTTTGGGGAATTGTTGGGGTCTCTCTGCTTGAATGGTTAGGGATAATTTCTTTGAGTTAGTTGTCCTCTTCTTGATTTAGAGGATCGAAGTTCTTGAGATTGTTTTTGGTGTTTAGGGCTTCTTCCATCATGACTTTTATTTTTAGAGCAATTTGAGGCAGAGTTCTTCTTTCCTCACGAAAGATTTTGCTGTTCCTTTCAAGACAAACTTTCCAGAAAAGGAACTTGGGGAGCCACATCCAACAAGTTTTCAGGAGGTTCTTTTTCCTTAGTGGAAACTGGGCCAGAGTCTTCCACTTTCTTATCAATTCAGTCAAAGAAGAGGGGAGTTGAGTTCTTACTAAGTCGATGAAATTTGACCAGACCTCTCTTGTGAACCCGCATTCGATGAAGATGTGGTATGCAGTTTCTTTGGCCTTCATACACAACAGGAAATGTGGAGGAACTTCCCATTCTTTCTTCTTTAAAGTATCAGTGGTCAGAGCGCTTTTGTGACTCAGTGTCCAATTGAACATGTCGATTTTGGGAATAGAGGGGTAATTCCCGATTTTTTTCCAAGGAGTTGGTTCTGGGGGAACAATGGGTATTGCTTGAATATCCTTGTAACCAACCACCGCAGTATAATTCCCTGTGGAACTCTCCCATCCTCGTTTCTCTTTTAAATTTGCCTTGCAAGGTGACTTTCCTTAGAGGGCTTCTAGGAGGGAATTGGCTTCCATCTCTAGATTCACAGGGTAGTCTCCATGCAACAACTTTTACCAGTGTGAGTTCTCACCTTCTCCCCATTCCAAAATGTCCCAAATTGTTCTGTAGTTGTTGCTTTGTAGCCAATTTTTTTTATTCTCAGTTCCTTCCATTTGGTTCAGAGGCTTTGAGCTGAGGATAGAGTCCTCCCAGATCCTGATCTTCTTTCCATTTCTAGGTATCCAAGTGAGTTTTCCTTTTAGGTGATCGAGAGCTCTAAAGGAGAGAGAAAAAATCTGGGAGCCTTTCGAGGCTTTTCGGGGGCAATCCAGGCATCTATCTCTTTTCCGAGGAAGTATTTTTTGTAGAGGGTTCTCTTACTCCAGGTTTTTTTTCCCGAGACTATATTCCATAGAATTTTGGCCCCCATTGCTAGGTTTTAGGTGGCCACATCTCGAATTTGCAGACCACCTTCAAGGAGAGGCTTTTTGATCTTGTCCCAGCTGACAAGGTGGATTTTTCTTTCATTGTTCCTGCCTCCTTCCCAAAGGAATCGACGCATCATCACATCGATTTTGAATGTTATTGTTTTGGGGGTTAGAAGGATTGAGTTCTAGTAAATAGGAAGGTTAGTAAGGACAACCTTCATCATAACTACTTTACCTACCAAATTAAGCCAATTTTCTCCCCAAGACTGTATTCTGAGCTTCAGCTTCTCTAGGAGAGGCAGCCAGTGTTTTACTTAGGGGGTAGACTTGAAAAGAGGGACTCCCAGATATTTGATTGAATCCCAGTTGATAGTGCCATCCATTTCTAGGGTCCTAGATATGTCATTGATTTCTCTGATCATGAAATTCCAGCCATAGATCTTACTTTTATGGAGACTTATTTCACTGCCTGAAGCTTTATTATACTTTTCTAGCTCTGTTTTGAATCTCCTTGCAGTATTTTTGTTGGCTTTGCTAAGTAAAAGACTTTCATCGGTGAGTTGTGCGTGGTTTATGTGTTTGACATTGTGAGCCATTTTTATTCCTGAAAAAGATCTATTCTGGAGGGAGTTGTCTAATTGGAAGATGAGAACAGAGGCTTGGATGGCCTAGAGTAGTGGGGATAGGGGGCACTCTTGTCTTAAGCCCCTTGTAGCTTGGAAGAATTATGAGGGCCAACCATTTACCAGTGGAGCAATCCAGGGGTGTGAGTTGCATGCCTCGTCCCAATTTATGAATATTTTTTCAAAGCCTAGTTTGTGCATCATAGAAAAAAGGAAGTCAAGCCGCACTTTATCAAAAGCATTAGCGAGATCAAGTTTAACTGTCATACCTTTCTCTTTTCTCTGGAAGCTAGAGTGGATGGCCTCTTGGACCAGGATGATATTATCCATAATTTGCTTTCTTTTCATGAATCTCCCTGGTTTTCTGGAATAATTCTTGGGAGCATATTTTTGAGCCTGTTGGCTATAATTTTGGTGATGATATTATAACATGTGTTTCACAAGGAGACGGGGTGGAATCTGTTGAAGGATCTTGCTCGTTTTTATTTGGGGATTAGAGATAGGATGGAAGAGTTGGTACTTCCTCCCAGCTTGGTACAATTCTGTGACTTATTTACCATTCTTAGGAGGTGTCTTTTAGTAATTGGCCAACAGGAGTTGTAGAAGCGGGTTGTGAATCCATCTGGACTGGGTGCTTTGTCTGGCTCCATTTGTTGTAAGGTTAATCTTATCTCTTGCATGCTTATTGGGGCAGACAAATTTTGGTTCTCAGCATTCTCTACCATCTCCAGCACCAAAGAGAGGGGCTAGCTCATCAGATCTAAGGGGTCAACTTCTGGGGAAATGAACAGATCTTTGAAGAAGGAGTGAGAAGATTTTTTGATTTCCTCGAAGTCTTTGATGATTTGGTCCTGGGAATATATTTCAGTAACTGTGTTGAAGTTCTTCTGAGCCTCTTCTTTCTTGTGGAAGAAGGTGGTATTTGTTTCCCCTACTTGCAGCGAGAGGGTTCTTGATTTCACTCTCCAATATTCTTCTTCTGTTCTGTATGCTTGGTGGAGGGATTTTTGCAGGGTAGCCTCTTGGGTAAGAGAGTCTTGGTTCAGGGGGGAGTCTTCTAGTTCTTGTTGGACATGATCCAGGGATTTTTGGATTCAGATCTTCTTAGAGGAAGGGGATCGAATATTTTTTACCCAAGCTTTAAGTTCCTTTTTTAGCACTCGGATTTTTTCTTCCCAGACGTAGAAGGGGGAGCCATTCCTCTTTCTATTCCAGGACTCAACCTTCTAGATTTGTCCAAAGGGGGATGAAATGGAATGGGATAGGTCCCAGGTTTTCTCTAGGGTCAAGAGTTAGCTGGATGGGTTTATGATCTGAGGTATAGTGTGGAAGGATTTTCGAGGTAGCTAGGAGGCCAAGGGTCAGAAAAGAGGTTTGAACTAGGAATCTGTCTAGACGGGTTGCAATGTGTCCTAAGCCTAAGCGCTTGTTGGACCAAGTGTATTTCCCCTAGGAGGGATTGACATCCTCTAGATCCAAGTCTATCATAAGGTCTTCCACCCACTCTCTTGCTGGGTCTCGAACTGGCGAGCCTCCTTTTTTTTCTACAACAGCGAAGGTTACATTGAGGTCACCGACGATCACTATATTTTTAGTGCCATGCCCACTTAGGAAAGATTTTAGCGAATCCCAACAGGTCTTGTTTTATGATAGTAATACAGGGACATAGAGGTTAAACAGAGTTACCTGGTGGCCCGAGTCTTCATGGAGCAGTTCGGTGAAGATCCAGTGTGTGTTGCAATCTTCTTCAATCAAATCCATTTTTGAGTTGTCCTAGAAAGTGCCTATTCCTGTAGAGGCACCTCTAGCACTTACAACTTTCCCTAATCCTTTTTTCCAAAATGAGTTACTGGCTCGAAGGAGGGCGATTTCCTCTAGTTTAGTCTCATGGATTAGTATAACTTCAGGCTTTATCATTTGAACCAGTTCTATCAGGGTTTCTTCCATTATTTTACTTCCAAGCCCTCTACAGTTATAGGAGACACATTGCATTACTTACCATTTTGGTGGTTGGTGGCCACTTTCGGGGCCCTTCCTTGTTTCCTTGTAGATCTGGTACTAATCATTTTTGGGATAGTGTGTTGTGAACCTTGCACTACATCTCGATAGGACTGCTCTTCTCTTTTCTTTTTCTCAGGTTTCCTTCCTCTGGAGGGCCTCTCTGGGGTTCCATGGGAGCTATTTGTATCCGAGGCACTGTGATCCATCTCTCCTTCAAGTTTTGTAGTTAGGGGGATGTGATTGTCTTGTGCTTTCAATAGGTCTTCTTTGTTCAGGAGATCATATCATAATTTGAAGTCCATGGTGGCCTTTGGGTCTTGTTCTCGAGTTGTTGTTTCTTCGGTGGCTTTTGTCGGGCCTTCCTTGGCTTCTGATCTTGAAGGGTTTTGCTTCTTTGGTTCTTGTTGTTTTTTCTCTTTTAGTTTTTCTCACTTACCTCTCTTAACCTTCTGTCATCCTTTTGCATTATTGTTTGTAGCAGGTTGTATTTTAGGGCAGTTCCTCTGGAAGTGGCCATGTTCATGATAGTTTCTACATTTGAATGGAAATTGTTCGTAGTCAAAATTTTGATAGTGCTGCAAGGATCCTACAGTGAGATTTATAGCTTCTGGGAGCCGTGCTTCAAGATCAACTTCTACACAGATTCTGGCATAGGTGTATTGGGCTTTATTGTCTTCTTTATCTATGAACTTTTGTAGTCTGTTCCTAATTTTTTTGCAGAGATTGGTAGCTCCAATAGTGAATAGGTAGATTTTGTAGTCCTACCCATACTGGAACCTCTTTTTGGGTGTCTACAGACGGATCAAAGTTGGGCGTCCATCTACTGAGATATAGAACTTGGGTACCCATGAAGTAAGGCCTGCTTCTGAAGATCAAATCCCAGTCTTCTTTCGAAATGAATTCGAATATGAGGAAGCCTCTTCCCACCGGGTAGTAGGTGATGTTGTGTTGGAGTTGGGGTCTCCAGTTCCTCTGAATCCAGTCACCAGTAGTCTTTTTCGAAGGCCATAAACCCATAAACTGGCCAACTAATCCTCTTTCTTCTAGAGCCAGGGCGATTTTGATGGGTTGTTCCACTAACAGTGTTATTTTCGGGATTGCGTTGAGTTTTTTGATGAACTTTGGTACTTCAGGCGGGGAGGTTTTCTTACCTAATCTGTTGACGAGTTTCCCGAATGCCTCATCTGCAGTGAAGGGAGGGGGGGGAGACGAATCCCCACCCCCAGGCCCACTCATGGAGGAGGATGAAACTCCTTGGCGACGCCTAAACCCTAGTTGCAGCAGTTAGCTATGGGCTCTCATAATAAAGCAATATGTTAATAATACATTATTAGAGTAATAATATAAAAAAATAATTTTTATACATTAATTAAAACATTACTAAAGTAATTATACATTAAAACATTATTGAATTATTAATACAGTGATAAAGTAATACACCGATAAAGTGGAAATACATTGGTAATACATTATTAAAGTATTAATAAATTAATAATAAATTAGTGCATTAATAAAATGTCAAAGTTAAAATATTAATACTTTAGTGTATAATGTAATATTTTAAGTTATTAATACTATTATACATCACTTGACAATGAGCATGGTTCACTATGATTCATCGTGACCATGGTTTCTTATGGTTGAGCATGAGCATGGTTAACTTTGGTAGAGTTTGGTTGACATTGGGAAGGAAAGGTTGACTATGATTATCATGTTTATCCTTCACCATTGTTGATTGTGGTTGACCATAACCATGGTTGACTATGGTTGACAAAGGTTTATTATGGTTGACCATGCCCACGAGTTTCCTCCGTTGACCATGTGGATCTGATTATGGTGGGCCATGTTGATTATGTCTAACGATAGTTTACTATGGCACTACTGCATTGTAATGTTGATCATGTTTTGTTTGTCTCATTTCGACATCGGGTTTTGTTCGTCACATTGTGACATCAACTTTTTTTCTTCACATGAGATCGTAAGGTTATGGTCACCAAATTATGATGAAGATTTTTTATTGTCATATTATAGTGTTGGAATAGGTTTCTCAAAGTTTGATTGTGGGCTATGTTCATCACATTGCGATGTTGGGAAATGTTCATCTCATTGCAATGTTGCTCTATGTTTGTCACATTGCCACATTTTGTTGTGTACATCACGTTGTGAAAATGGGTTGTGTTTGTCTCATTGCAATGTTTGGAAATGTCTGTCACAATGTCACGTTAAGATACATGTATCATATTAGAACACAAGGATATGTTCATCACATTATTATGACATGGTTATGTTTGTTACATTGTGACGTCCATTTATGTTCGTCACATTGCAATGTTACTATGTTTCATAGATTGCAACATTATTATGTTTGATGCATTGTGACCTCGAGATATGTGCGTCACATTGGGACTCTAGGGCGATGTGTAACACATTCCTATGTCTCGAAATATCGGTCACAATGCGACATCAAGATATGAGCATCACAATGGAATGTGAGGAAATGTTCGTCTCATTCCAATGTTGTTCTATGTTTGTCACATTTCCACATTTGATTGTGTACAATACAATGCAACTATGTGTTGTATTCATCCCATTGTAATGTTTCAAAAAAAAATTCACAATGTGATGTCATGATACGAACATAACATTAAAACAAAAGGATATGGTTGTAACATTGCGACGACAGGGCTATTTTTGTCACATGGCCATGTTTGTTTATGTTCTTCACATTGAGAAACCAGGGATATGTTTGTCACATTGCAACATTACTATGAATGGTATCTTGCAACGTTACTGTATTTGACACATTGCAATGTTTGGAAATGTTTTTCACATTCCAATGTTTGGATATGTGCATCACATTGCAACATAAGGAAATGTTCATCACATTATGATGGCACGGTAATGTGCGAAACATTGTGAAGTCTATTAATGTTCACCACAGTGCAACATTAATATCCACATTATGATGAAATGTCTATGTTCACCAGATTGTGACATCAAGTTATGCTTTTGACATTGTGACGTTACTATGTTCGACAAATTGTAACGTTACTATGTTCGACAGAGTGCGACGTTACTATGTTTGAAACATTTCAACATTACTATGTTTGTCACGGTGTAACATCTAATTGGTTCATAAGATTACAAAATCAAGGCATCTTCATCACAAGGAAAGGTTTGTTTTTGTTTGATGCATAACGAAAAATGAATTTTCAGGTTATGATGACAGGGTTAGGTTTTTCATATTGCGACATCCATTTATGTTTGTGACATTGCAACGTTACTATGTTTGCTAGATTGAAACATTATTATGTTCGACACATTGTGACCTCGAGATATGTGTGTCATATTGGAACTACAATGTGATGTGTAACACATTGCTATGTCTCAAAATATCGATCACAATGTGACATCAAAATATGTGCATCACAATGGAATGTGAGGAAACGTTCACCTCATTCCATTAGTTGTCTATGTCTATCACATTTCAACATTCAATTGTGTACAACACATTGTGACTATGGGTTGTATTTGTCCCATTGTAATGTTTCAAATTTTTTTTCACAATGCGAGAATAGGATAGGAGTGTCACATTGGAACACAAGGATATAATTGTCTCATTGGGACGGCAGGGCTATGTTCATCACATTACGATGTTTGGTTATGTTTGTCACATTTTGATACGAGGACTATGTTCGTCACATTGTGATGTTACTATGATTGGTAGCTTGCAACGTTACTATGTTTGACACATTGCAACATATGGAAATGTTTGTCACATTTTGACGTTGGGATATGTGCATGACATTGCAACATGAGTAAATGTTCATCACATTGTGATGGCAGGGTGATCTGTGATACATTGCGACATCTATTAATGTTCGTCACAGTGCAACATTACTATCCACATTGTGATGAAATGACTATGTTCATCAGATTGTGATGTCAATTTATGTTTTTGACATTGTGACATTACTATGTTCGACAAATTTTAACATTACTATGTTCAACGGAGTGCAACGTTACTATGTTCAAGACATTAAAACATTACTATGTTTGTCATGGTGTAAAATCCAATTTGTTCGTCATATTACAATTTCGGGGCATCTTCATCACTTGACAATGTTTGTTTCTATTTCACGCATAACGAAAAATGAAATTTTTACATAGTTTTGAAAAACAATTTCTAAGTGTTTCATTTGTGAAAAATATAACTTTGAATTGATGCCATATATTACATAAAAGGAAACTTAGAGTCATACTTGTATTTTGTAAATTAGTATTTTTATTATTATTATAACTAATTTAAGTTAATCAACAAAATAATCATTTATAAAATGTGTGAAAACAATTTCCAAAATTGAATTTATAAACATTAAAACATGGTCTAAATCCTAATATTATTATACTTCCCACTTAACATTTTTAAAGATAGAAAACATTAAAGAACATAATATTCATTAGGAAGTATAAAGATACTATCCACTATCACTTAAAACACATAATGTTATTTATGTTAATACATAGTAAGCTGAAGAAGTTTAATTGACTAGTTTAGCACTAAGAAAATGCAAGAATGCTATTTCTAAAACTTTTTATAATTATTAAATTTAGGACTTTAAAAAATCTTAATAATTTTTAAATTAGACTTTATCAACTTTGTTTTATTATTGTCTCTCTGTATATATAGATATGTAGATAATTACTTAGGCTTATCTAAACTATTAGTAGGAAGGGTATGTTACTAATTATAGTAGATTAACGATAAAAAACAATAGTATATCTAAACATATCTATGATTACTCTGGTTTTAGTGTTTGATATAGACATGTTGGTATAATACTTGTTGTCATTTTATGTTTATGCTTCAATGTTTTTAATAGTACATCTAAATAACTAGATCATTTTATTTATAAAAAAACTTTTATTAAATTTATTATTATTAGTTTAATTTAAAAAAATAAAATAACCTATTTAATTTTAAAATAACTTTCATTAGACATCACTCTAATAATTAATAAGTAACAATACAATATATCAATAATAAAAAGACATTATCAAATATTTTTTCTTAAAATTTTAAACATGGATTTGCATATCATGAAACCCTAAATTACTCAACTAACATCAAACTAATATGAATCTTCTTTATTCATTCCACAATAAACTAATGTCAACTAAGGAATATTTCAGTTCCAGACTTATTTTCATTTCAAGACCCACTTTTCTTCTAGGCTAATTTGAGACGTAAGAGTCTAAATTATAATATTCTTTAATTTAAAAAAAAACTATTATTCTCGCAAAACTCTTACAACTATTCTTCAATAACTAGGAATACAATATATGAGTAATACAAAAAATTATCAAATATTTTTTAGTTTTTAACCTTAATTTTATTTTAATTTTAACCTTAATAACTATTATTAAAAATTGTATAATGTTTAATGATTTAAAAAATTACACACTAACTAGTAAAAATAAAATTAAAAATATTGTTTAATAATTTAAATGTCTCATAGTAAATTCAAACTTATGTGATTTAATAACATATATTATTATTATTAGATTACTCTAAGTGAATGAGCTCCATATATCCATATCCGTCATTAACCATCTATTCACAATAAATTTGCAATGTAACAATGTTTATTATTGTAATCAAGTTTATATTGTATTGATAAATACGTTATAATTTGTACTCACCTCTTAGTCGACTATCCATATGGTTTATCTTCTTCACGGTAAATGAAACCAAAATTTAATATATGATTTGATCAATTAATAATGAAGAATACTATCAAAATTGAATAAAATTGAAAAAGTTAAAGGGAATTCGGATTGCCTCTCGAGGATAACGTTATGGTAATTCAGTCATCCTTGATTTACTGGTATGGAGCTGATTGCACTCAATAACGCAAGATTTTTTAGCTAGCATCATGATCTAAAATAACCGAGAGATACTATGAGATTTTTCTTGATTGTTAAGTGGAAAATTAAAAGGGATTTGATTGGTCTCTCTATTGATTGTTTGAGTAAGTCAAGTCATAGCTAAACATTTTATTGTAGGTTGGCAACTGTTTATAAGTCATTGTTGTTGAATGAACCTAACCACTTAACCACATTCATAATCATTATGATAAATAAACCTAGTACAAATATTAACTTTAGATAATCCACTCATTTATTGTGGCATAAGTACTTAAGGAAAAATTCTCAAATATAAAACTCAACTTCATTATGGCTTAAATTCAACATATTGGAAAATAATGTTATACATGATTATATGTTATGAAAAAGAAGCCAAACACACATTTGAAAAGATAGTATTCATAATTTAAATTATTTTTGCTAAATTTTTCTTTTTAAAAAAACATATTAAAAAAACATATTATTATAATTTAATTTACAAATTACAAAAATCCAACTTTTATTTATTAAAAACCTAGAAAATATTATTGATATTTCAAAACCCTAGATGTCTAGAAAAAAAACATACCCCAATATTATTATACTGTAGAAATTATCTAAGTGCTCAAAACTCAAAATAGTGCTTTCATTTGTTTATGCCATTAATGGGATTGGAATTACTCCATACAATTTGATGAGATGTTACAAGAGAAATGGTGAAAGCTATCAAAAATGAATATTCATAGTGGATATCTTCATAATAAATGTAAAAAAGTTATAATTTTTCTTGTTGAAATCCTATAAAAAAAAAATTATACATTATTTATAAATTAAGTTATATTTATATATATTAATTAAATTTCAATTTTATATATTAAAAAATGTTAAGAAATTGCAAAATAACTCTTAAAAATCTTATATATATTAATCAAATTTCAATTTTATATATTTATATATTAAAAAAATGCTAAGAAATTGTGAAAAAATTACAATTTATATTCTTGAAAATCCTATTTTTGAATATATAAATGAAAAAATATATAAAAAAAATCATGTTTAAAATTACAGCCTAAGCTTTGGCCTTAATGGTAGGCAAGGATGAATTAGGTATAAGCCCCATATGTAAATTAATGGATATTAAGAAAATGTTTGACATTATTGTTTTGTTGTCTTAAGCTCCATAAGATTCAACATTATCACTAAACTTAAGCCCTCCCACATATCATAACTAAAGATGGCCTCTCAGAGAGTTGTGTGGGTGAGTTAAATTATTTGTTTTAATAATCATGTTATTTTGATTTTCACTGTGGGAATTTGTGTTTGAGGTTTTCTTGTAAGAGTGTTTACACTTGCTCAACTCTTGGATCAAATTTAATTTTGAAAGATTTATGCTAACATCTTTAAATGCTAGTCATGAGATTTGAATTTATAATTAAAAAATGATTCAATTTACCATTTCCAATAAATAAAACTATATTTTTTTTGTATTTTTAATGAATAAATGTATTTTTAAAATATTTATATAATAAAACAATTTCAAAATACACAATTTTTTTTTTTTTTAACCAAAACGAGTATTTTATTAACGGATTAACGGTGTTACATTTCTGATCGTTAAACAACAAGTTCTGCTACTTAGGAAAATCAGTGTACAGGATGGATCTGCCTTCCCATCGAGTTTAAACTAACTTAGCTCGGATTCTTGAACAAAAAGGAAGAAATTCTTTTCGAAGTAAAGCCAGGAAGAATGGAGCTGAAGGGCGACTAGGTCGAGACCGCGAACAGGAACTGCTTCAAACTGAGAGCCCCTAAATTCAGAACAAACTGCTTGCCATCCCACTGCTTCCAGAACCTGGGAAATTGACGTCGCCTCCCCTGTTTCTTTACTTGGAGGAAGTAATTTCAGAGAATTGATTTTAAGAATGAAACTCCCGATCTGCAAATGGTCAATCATACCTTACTCACTCCTTTAAGTCTGAATAAGATGCTCTCACTGATCTTTGCCCAGATTAAGGGATGGCTACCATAATTGGTTCACATGAGTTTATGCTTATCATGCTCTTTTCTAGATTGCATCCAATGTTAGCCAGAGAGTCGGCTTCTGAATTCAGTTCTCTGAGAATATGGAAAATTTGGACTGAAGGGATTTCCTTCAAGAGTCTGATCACTCTTGAAATCTGTTTGTTCAGAGCTGGATCATTAAACCTTTTGTTTTTCCTTAGGGCTCTGATCAGCAATTCTGAGTCTCCGAACACTGCGATTTCCTTTGGATTTCTCTTTCTGGCGAGTTGGCAGGCCTTTAAGAGGCTTAGGACTTCTGCCTGATTGTTGGTTTTTATTCCGAGACCCCAACCGAAACTCTCTTTACTTCCGTTTGGGAGATAAATGATCCCCCCCGCCCCTGACCTACCTGGATTGCCTTTCGAGGCTCCGTCGAAAAAGATAGTGCATTTTCCTTGAGATTTCCACCACTTCTGGAAGCCTTCTAAGTTGTCTCGTATCTGCCAATTTTCCTTGAGGATAGGACGAGAGAATGAAGAAGGGCTCGATGTGGGAGTGAAGCCGCCCAACCAGATACTTTCTTCGTCTCTTAGGGAGTTGTCTTTAACGCTGGACTATCTCAAAGTCTCTACTAGCAAATTCTTGGCTTTTCCGGCAACCTTTTCTGCTGATATTTTTGTTTGGTTGAAGATTATATCGTTCCGGGCGAGCCACAGTTTCCAGCACACATACTTCGGAACTGCTGTCCACACCTTGGACCAGAGGGACTTGGCTACGATGCTATGGGGATATCTAGCCTTCCAAGACACGAACATTTCTGATATTGAGCTGTTCGCTGGAGGCCTAACATTTAGACCAGCCAAGACACTTGTCCAAGTCTTCTGAGCGTACTCGCAATGAAGAAAAATGTGCGCTGTAGTTTCCAGGGATTTTTTACAAAACACACATCGGTGTGGACCGGCGATGTTCCTTTTACAAAGGTTCTCGCCAGTAAGAATTTTGTTTTGAAACAAGGTCCAGAAGAAGAAATTGATCTTCGAGATACTGAAGCACTCCCAGATCTGCTTCCACACTCCTTCCGGGTGCACTGAGTCTTTTTTACTTTGCATTTGTAAGTACCCTTGTTTGGTAGAGTAGACCCCTGTTTGACCCCAACCCCAAGTGTCTTCCGCATTCTTATGCACAGGTGCAAAATCTGATATTTCCGCTGTAAAAAGGTTTAGCTGATCTTGTAAATGCTCAGGAATGTTGGGCAGTTTCCAGCTCTTCCAATTGCCATCTTCTTCCCACTCCACGATATCCTCGATTTTCCTGATTCCTCTTGCCCTTAGCCAGACTCTTAAGTCTGCTATTTCATTTAACTCTGAGAGAGGGTGGTGACCCATGATTCGATCCCTCCACAACCGAGTCTTTTTGCCATTGCCAGGAATTTTATACAGATGCATTCGGAAAAAATCGATCCCTCTACAACAGAGACTCCATGCCAGAGTTCCTTTTGGAGAAGAGGCTGGATTGAAGGTAGTGATCGATTTGTTTCTGAGATATTTGAGGATTAAAATCTGGCTGATTGGGTGCGTGGGCTCAGAGGTTAGCTGCCACAGAATCTTACAACCCAGCGCTAGATTAGCTTGGAGAGGGTCTCTAATTTGCAGGCCGCCCTCTTTGATTGGTCGCTTCACCAATTCCCAATTAACAAGGTGGAAGCGATTACTGTTCCCCTTACCACCGCTCCACAGAAAGTTCTGAATTAGGCAGGAAATTTGATCTGCTATTTTCCTTGGAGCCAACAGCAGAGAAGCTTGAAAGGTAGGCAGCGTGGAAAGAACCGACCGGATGAGAGTGAGCTTTCCTCCAGAGGAGAGCCAGACTCCGCCCCATGCAGCTATCTTCTTTTTGAACTTTGAAATTACCTCCTCCCACAAGTTATTCCGGTTGGATCCCATTGTCAATGGAAGTCCCAGATATTTTATTTTGTCCCACTCAGCACAACCTTTGAAGCCCAGCTCACTAGCTATCCTATCAATGGTATGTTGATCAGAGTTCCAACCGTATACTGCGCTCTTCCTTTCACTGATGAGGGCTCCAGTTACGCTGCAATATTTTTGAAGGATAGTCTTGAATGCTTTAGCCATTCTCAAGGAGGCGCCGCCCAACAGGATTGAATCATCAGCAAAGAGCGCATGATTCACTGGAGGTGCTCCTTGCATGATTCTTATCCCAGGAATGGAACCACGGAGCTGCTCCTGAGTTAATTTCCTGCTTAATGAATCCGCCATCAGAATATAAAGGAAGGGAGACAGAGGGCAACCTTGCCTCAGTCCCCTAGTAGCGGAGAAGAAATCTGTAGGTCCCCCGTTCACCATTGGAGCGATCCAGACATTTTCTATGCAGGCTTTGATGATATTTAAAAATTCATGACTGAACCCGAAGGCTTCAAGAACTTTGAGAAAGAAAGATCGATTAACACGGTCAAAAGCATTACTCATGTCTAATTTGATAATCATACCTTGTTCTTTCCGAGCGTGGCTGGAGTGGAGGGCCTCTTGAATTTGGATAACATTATCAAGAATTTGTCTATCTTTCACAAATCCACCTGGAGCTGGAGAAATAAGATTTTGTAGGAGAGGCTTGATCCTATTAGCCAGCAGCTTGGCCACAATCTTATATGATGAATTACACAGGGAAATCGGCCTGTATCTGTCAAACGTTCTTGGGTTAGTTTCCTTGGGGATTAAAGCAAGGAATGTTGATTTTGTTCCCCCTCCCATTTTTGCTTTCCTAAAGACTCCTCTTATCATTCTGAAGAGGTCGAATTTGATGATTTCCCAACAAATCCTATAAAAATGAATTGAAAACCCGTCGGGGCCTGGGGCTTTATCAGGATCCATAGACCAAACTATATTGGTTATATCTTCTTCCGTTACTGGGCTCATCAAAGAGACATTATCTTCCACGCTGACTACATTGGGGATAGCTGAGAGAAACTCTGTTTCGTCCTCCTCATCACCAATTCTTTCTGCACTAAGAAGGTTCCGAAAATGATTTGCCGCTGCCTCTTGAATTTGGGCGAAACCTTTATAAACCTGACCGCTGGAGCTGACTATTTTTGCAATATGGTTGCGCAAGAGACGAGCCCTGCACTGTCTATGGAAATAAGAGGTATTTCTGTCCCCTGATTTGAGCCACAGACTTCGTGACTCTAGGCGCCAATGCTCTTCTTCCTTCCTGAAGGAGCAATACACATTCTTTTGAGCCGATTTTTCTTTGGCAGACTCCGTGACCGAGGGAACAGAATCCTCCATATCGAATTGTATTCCTTCCAATTGAGTTACGGCCTCCTTCCTCTGCCTGTTAGGGGATTGCTCGGATTTCTTTATCCATGCTTTGAGAGCAGTTTTTGCGTTTTTCAATTTTTGTTCCCACACGAAGCTTGGGGAACTGTAAACTTCCATTCTCCATGCCGCTTGGACTGTTTCTAAAAACCCGTCCTTGCCTACCCAGAGAGGACTGAAACGGAATGGGAGGGGGCCTAAATCCTCTTCTTTTTTTAGACAAATAAGGATTGGCTTATGATCCGATGTGAGTTTTGGGAGAATTTTAGTGAAAATAATTCTACCGTCCATCATTAAAGAACTGTTGACAAGAAACCTGTCTAATCTGGATGAAATATGATTTTCTCCGGTTCTATTATTTGTCCAGGTGAATTTACCCTTCACTGGTTTAAAGTCTACCAAGTCCCAGTGCTGGATCAGATTGCCCACTGTTCTGCTGAAAGGATCTCTAGACTGGATCCCTCCTTTATTTTCTTTGGGATCTAGAATTATGTTCAGGTCCCCTCCTATAACCAAGTTGGTAGGGCTGATTTGCTCTAAAAAATCTGTGAGTGACCTCCAACATTCTTTCTTCTCTTCATAATGAACTGGGACATATAAATTAAACAGGGCGAGGGTGAGATTACTTACAGTGTGGCGCAGCTCTGTGAAAATCCAGTGTTGAGTCGCTGAAAATCGTTCTAGGGAGAAGCTTTTAGTCCATAAAGTACCTAAACCTCCAGTTGTTCCCCTGGCACTAACAGCCTTTCCTGAGTCAAATTTCCATTTAGTGACGCTGGTGTTTAGAAGGGCTTCACCTTCTACTTTGGTCTCTTGGAGCATAAGGATGTCCGCGGTCTCTATCTTCAGAAGATCTTTGATAGCCTCTGCCTTGTTGGGATTACCCAGACCCCTACAGTTCCAAGAGATCATCTGCATCATTTACCGCTTGAGGGGGTAGGCCCTCCTCCTTTGGAGGACCTTGGCCTGACTGATCTCCCTAGGGTCATTTCGATCGTTGCTTGACTGCCAAGAGATTTTTATTTTTCTGACTCCTCTTCTCTGGTCTCCTTATTTGTTCTTCGTCCGACCCTTTTTGTTGACTTTTCTAGAGATTCATCGTCTGATGACCCAGTATTCTCTGTGGATTTTTTCTTTTTTTTGGTTATCTCTGCGTATGTTGGAGAAGAGATGTTGCCTAGAACGATGCTTTGAGTGTTGCCTGGGTCTAGGGTTTCCATATTCGCAAGATGTAATGGTTCTTCCTCCCCTACTTCCGATGGATCTGGAGGGGGCGCGAGGACTTCAAAAGGATTTCTATCTCCCTCTTTGTCCTTTGGTTCACTGCTTTCGGCCTTTTGAAAACTTGTGCCTCCGTTATCTACTTTGCTCTCAGGCCCTTTCGCCTTGCTTTTGTTGCTTTTACTGTTTGCTAATGTATTCTTAGCCTGTTTCCATTGATCTTCTTTTTCCTTCTCTGTTGACTCCCCACTTCTTTTTTTGCAATATCTAGCAAAATGCCCGTGCTCATGGCAGAGACGACACTTAAAGGGAAACTGTTCATAATCAAGCTCTTGGATATGAGTCCAGTTTGCCACCGAGAGCTGAATCGCTTCGGGAAGTCCTATTTCCAAATCGACCTCCACACAGATCCGGGCACAGGAATACTGATCCTTCCTTGGGGCTTGGTCGATGAACTTTCCGAGAGCATTTCCTATGGATTGTAAGGAGCCTAGGTTCCAGCAATGCACGGGAAGATGCGGGAGGCGCACCCAGACCGGAACCGCCTTAGGCACGTCTTGCGCTGGGTCGAAATTAGTTGACCATTTGTTCAAGTAAAGTCCTTGGGGCCCCATGAAGTAGGGCCCGTTTCTAAAGATCAGGCATCTATCTTCTGGACTGTCAAACAAAAAAACAAAAAACCCTTTGCCCACGAAATAAATCTTGATTCCTTCGTTGACCAGAGGAAGCCAATTCGTTTTGACCCAATCTTCAACTGCTCTCGGGGATGGCCATAAACCGGTGAACTGGCCGATCAGACCGTTCTCTGCAAGGTTCAGAGCTGATCTGCATATTTCTTCCTCAGGCAGAGCAACCTTGGGAATACTGTCCAGTTTTTTAACAAATTTCTGCTGCGGGCCAGAGACCGAGCGCTTACTAGAGGCAGAGACCAGGGCCTTGAAGGCCGCGACTTCAGGGGGAAGGGGGGGAGGGGCCTCAGGGCCACCTCCAGACGCCATGAGGAGCAGACGGGAGGGCGCAGGCGGCTAGGGAAACGCAGCGATCTCCACTCCAAAAATCATATAAAATACACAAATTTTAAACATATTCATATTTCACTAAATAGAAAAAAT